>PVJL010013778.1:0-30800 GCA_004026885.1 Lyroderma lyra
ATTTACGTTTTTCATTCCTGGAGGATTGAGAGATTTATAAACCAGCGTAGGTTTTACCATGTGATCACCTGAAGCATTATTGCACATAAGTAATATTATGCAGTATTTTGTTACCTTAAAACCTGGTGCAACTTTTTCATTTTTTGAAATAAATGTTCTCTTGGGCATTTTTTCCACCAATGGCTGGTCTCGTTGGCATTAAACACTTGATGTCTTGAATAGCCACCCTGTTTAATAATTTCTTGCAATTCCTTGGATTAAGTTTTGGCAGCTTCTTTATCAGTTGATGCACTTTCTCCTTGTATTTCTAGATTTTGTAAAGAAAAATGTTTTCTAAAACACTCAAACCACCCTTTGCTAGCAACAAAGTCAGAGTTAATAGCAGATTCTCCATTTTCCTTTAAGTAATTGTAAATTTTTAAAGCTTTATGTTTAATAATATTGGTGTCCAGTGGAATCTGTTTTTTGAACAGTCATCAATCCAGATCCTAAGGGATTTTTCCATCTTCTCAATTATTGGTGCGGAGATAGAACCACCAATAGCAATGCAAGCTCTAATTTTATGTTCATTTTTCTGTATAGTCCAGATTGTTGCTTCATTTAAATCTAAGGTTTTTGTGACATATGATACCTTTTTCCTCTTTCTGAGCTAATCCAAAATCTGTATTTATTGTTCTAGTGAGATGAAATGTCTTTTAAGAGATATATATTTTTTTCCCACCAGATGTAGTTCAGGGCTATGAACTAATTTACAAAAATGAAAAACATAATTACATTTCTTTTAAAAATGTTGAATAATACTCAAATAATTTTAATCTATGTATAATGTAGTAAAAAGAAAAACACAGTTTTAAAATGTATGCACTTAATAGTCCATAATCAAAATGGCTTTAAAATTCTAATTTTAAAATTCTGCATTCAAATCTGATATGACATCCATGCTCAAATGAAAATTTTCAAATGAGATATCTTTTGCTCTTAAAAGCTCTTAATTACACTCCAAGTTGTTCAGGGATTTCTCTAATTCTCAAACCATGTTAGAGTGAAATCGTGTTCTAGGATGCCATGTTGTACGAGGTTCGCCCCAATTCTCAAAATGTGTTAGAACAAACCATGTTATAGCAGTACTGTGCCATACAGGGGTTACCTATAAATATGCCAGGCACAGTAATGAGTGCTTTAAATGCACCTTATTAATTAAAATTTATCGTTCCTTTTATTAGATGAATTATACATAAGGGAAATGGGGAGGTGAAGAGGTTAAGTAATTCTCCAAGGTCAGTGAGTAAGTGGCACAGAAGGGAGTTTGGGCCCCCTTCCATCTGACTCCAAAGACTGGTGTTTTCTATTCACCTTAAATTAGCTATAATTTGGCTTAAATAAGGGACATCATTTATGCCTGCAAACCTCTTTAAAGTTCAGATTGTTCTGGAACAATCAAGCATTTCAAACTCCCACTGTCAAGATGGTTTCACTGTAATGCGAAGGAGATAGGGCTAAACCATGTGGAGGCCTATGGATGTTGGAGGTTAAATTATATTTTCTAAATTGAGAATTGAGTGTACTTATTACAGTCTTTTGAGTACCTACCTGCTCACAGCACTTAGGATTCAGTTAATAAACGGTATAAAATTCTTGTATCCCATTGCAACAAAAGGTATTTCCATTTATTACATTTATCCATGCCAACTGGTTTAGGATTTGAAAAGGTTTTGTAAAGCATCTGACAGCTCCTGAGATAATTTTAGGAATTACATGTTATGAAAATTTAGTGATTTTTTTTTTTACAACCTTAACCTGTGGCTGAAAAAATAAAAATTAAAAATCAATTAAAATATATCCAAAGTGCTTGTAATTCAAATTAATTAAAATTCTTGATCTACCCATAATAAGGAGTAAACTAAGGTTTAGTTTACAAAAAAATCATGAAGATAATAAGGTCTATGCTTGGAGGTCTACTCTTAAAGAAAAAAAATATTCAACGATACCTGTTAGAGATAGAAGACAGACTCTAATCAGGACCACTGAGATAGTTACAGGGACCATTGCAATGAGGTTTTACAGCAGGGAGAGAAATGGGGCTAACTCTAAAAAGTGGGAATTCATAGGCCAGGAACAGGGTAGCTAGGGGTCAGTGAGTGAAAAATTACTAAGAGAAAAACAACAGTGGTGAAGGGACTGCTGGCTAACCACCCAATTGAAAGCAGGCCGTGGTAATCAGACATCACCTGGGGAACCCCCCAGGTGAAGAACCCCATATGATTTGAGGATGATCAGATGTTGAGGGGGTGTGTTTTTTTGGGGGGGGTTAAACTGACTAAACAGATTTCTTGCTAAAACTTGATTTTACCAAGAAGTGCACAGATGCGCCTAGGAGAAAGTTTAGGAGACTGACTGAAGTTTGGCCAAGCTTTGATACTATCTCAAGTATTTCTAGACACATTTCTTCTAAGAGCTTCCCAGAGCTCCTTCTGTCCCAGCACCCAATCTAGAGAAGTCAACAGTCTCTTAATTTCATAGCGATTCTCCCAAACTGCAAGGCTTAGAGAGGGTACACGGCTCGGGCTTGAGAAGTCTCACACTTCGTGATTTCCCCGGTGTACAAAAATCGGAATACAGGGCTGTTAGAGAGGACTGGGCACTCACCCTTGGCCAGGTTCTTCACATCCTTCTCGCGTCGCCCGCTCTCCCCGCAACCATGTGACAGGAATGCAACAGGAGGGGTGGCCCCTTTTCGCGTTTGAAGCCCAGAACCCACGCACTTCCATCACCTCGCAGGAGCATCTGCGGAATCAGAGAGAACCGGAGTCCGGTTGTGCGGCATGTTTACCCGGACGCGGAGAGGCGCGGAGGGGTCGCCGTGGGACGTCCGGGGACCCGGGACAGCGCAGGACTCCGTCCGACGGCTCCCTTCGCCCCGCCTCTGACCCTGAAAGACGGCACCAGAGAGGGCGTGGACGGCAACCGGAGCAGTGGGGCGGGGAGGCACGAGTCAAGGCGGTCAGCGGGGAGGATGGCATCGGCTCCGGCTCCGGCTCCCTGCCTCCGGGCTCCGGATGGGACAGGCTGAGCCGAACCCGAGGCTGTCAGGGAGGCCTGCAGACGCTGCTCCGCCGGGTGGCCCCACCGCCCCGCCCGGCGCCCCCTCCGCGCGCTGCGAGCCGCAGGTGAGTCAAGCCAAGCCCCGCACGACCCAGAGGCATCGGGTGTCGTGGGAACGGCGCCCGCGGGGCAGGCGAGCGGTGTCGCGAGCCGTCGGTGACTGAAAGCCAGAGGGTAGTGTCCCCGGACGCCGGCTCCATGGAAGGGACACCGAGAGCAGCGGGGTACCAGATGCAGGTGTTGGGCGCAGCCCCCGCTCGGCCGCCCCGCGGAGGTCAGTGGGGTGCGGGGCGCGGGGCGGGGGTCGGTCGGGGGCCCTCCCGGCGGGGGTCGGCGCGCCTCTTCCCGGGGCAGCCCAGACCGAAGCTGCGGCGGCTGGGAGGCTCTGCCGCTCGGCCCCCGCCCCGGCAGCCGCGCCCCGGGAAACGCGGAGGACGGGGGACTCTGAGACCCAGAAGTCACTCGCAGTCCAACCTCCCTGGGAGGCCTGGAGAGGGGACTGCCGAGCTGGTCTGGTCGTTGCACAGCCAATATCTCTCCACTGCATGTCCCTTTGCTAGAGGAAATGCAGCGGGGGCCCAAGCCGGACCCCGGCGCTGGGCGAAAGCAGCCTCCAACGGGCTCGCGTCGTCTAAGTGGCTCAGGGCTCAGCGGCGTGGAGGAAGGCGCGACCACTGCCGGCCGAGCTCTCGGGAGGACCGCTGCGACTCCGCGGAAGTACCGGCCCGACAAAGTGCTTCTGAGAGCTTGCTGGAAAAGAGGGTCAAGGGAAGAGGAAGGAAAGGAAGAACGGAAAAGAAATCCAAGTTTTGGGTCTGGTGACGTGAGAACGCGCTTGTGAAGAAATAAGGTTGCGTTGTTCTGTCTCCCACTCGGAGGCGGTTACTACTTACAGTTCACACACATTCCCTGGTTTACTCTCATTTTACGAAGCTCAATCGAATTAAGCCTTTCGTGGCCATGAGTAAGTGACCTCCGGGTGTTAGTGTGCAGGTTGCACGAGCGCGCCCACTACCTCGGAGAGCCTCCCTGCCGGCCCGCCGCTCCGCCCGCCCGCCGCGGGGCGCTGTGCAGCAGCGTGACGAGGCCTGTGGCCCGCGCCTCCGGGGCAGTTGTCCAAGCGCACCCTCCGAAAGGCCTACGTTGCGGTGAGGCTGACGTTCGCAGCAAGCTGCGCGGTCAGTCTTGTAAATGTAATGTCCTGTTCCCGGGACCACTTAGTGCGATGTGCTAAATAAATGAATTCTGCCTGGCTCATTTTCTCTTCGTTCCTGTGGGTTACTGTTACATGGCATGTGGCTAGCTGTTTTAAAGTTTAATTTTCCCTGTATCAAAATAGAAAGGACTTAATGTGGCCTCAAATCTGTTTTATTATTAACACCTTCATTATTATGTCGGATTCATATGTGAATTTTGATCCGTGTAAAATCAACTTCGTTTTAAGCCCCACAGGTAGTCTTTTTAAATGCTGGCTAAAAATATTATACCTTGTTGAAGAAGGAAATAACATGTTCTTGGTGTAACATCCTAAGAGATTTTTCTCTCCTTTATTTTCTTCCCCAAGAGTTTTTGTGCTCATGCTCTGAAAGGCACTTTAACACACACGACCACTCTTGTCTCAGTTCTCTCATACTTCATTTTGAATGCACTGCTTATGGTATTGTAAATGTATTTTGTTATTGACTTAGCAACATCCTTATTTATCTTCTTAAGAGTTTAAAAACTTTCTCCATGGCTACTTTTTATAGCCAAAATCTATCGTTTGGAGTTAGGCTTGCTCAGAATGTTTGAATCAGAACCAAAGGGGGAATTCTAGACGTGAGAAGCAGTGTGGTTGCTAAACAGTGACTTGTCATATTGTATTAGTACTTTGAATCCTCCCCCCCCCCGATTTCTGACTACAAGTTATTGTAAAAATATCAAACAGAACCAGCCTTTTATATGGAAGGACTCTATGCTCCCTGTTGGCTTGCAGTAGTTTATTTTGAACAGGTTTCCATAATAATACTAGTCTGAGGGAAAATCCAAGCTAGTTCCTAGCTTCTGGAGTGACTTTGTCACTCAGGAAATGCTGATTATTTGCTTTGTTAAGACAGTAAAATGAGCCCTATCCCTGTTCCCCCTTAAATTAATCGGGGTGACCTTGGTTAATAAAACTACATAGGTTTCAAGTGTACGACTCTGTAATACGTCACCTGTACATTGCATTGGTGGTCACCACCTAGTCACGTCTTCTTCCATCACTGTTTATTTGACACCCTTTACCCTCTTCTATCTTCTTCTCCACTAACCTCTGGTAACCACTGAACTGCTGTCTGTGTGTCTAAGAGCTTTTGTTTGCTTGTCTGTCTTGTTCATTTGTTGCTTTCAGTTTTATATCCCACATGAGTGAGGTCATGTGGTTCTCGACTTTTTCCGTCTGACTTACTTTGCTTAGCATGATATCATTAAGAGCCATCCATGTTGTTGCCAATGGCGGTATTTCATCTTTTATCTGCTCTATCCTTTCCGAAAGGACAAAAGAATGAATAGATAGGAAGTATTATGAAAAGCAGAAATATAAAGCCTTCAGTAACAAAGCAAATACAAGTGATGCAGTTGGTTGGGATTTTGACGTGAATTGAATTTCTGTGTTCTCTGTTGTAGACTAGTTAGGTCCCCTTGTTACCAAGGGCAACTGAGCCCAGGCTCATGCTGCCTGCACTGTTCAGACAGTGACACAGGAGTTGGGTTTTAGAACAAGCGTTTATTATCAGGGCACCTGTAACCCAAGCAGGCAGCGGGTGGTTTCCACCCTCAACCACTGCCTATCTCCTTCCAAAGGGAAATAACCAAGCTGCCAACCCCAGACTTGTCCTAAGCTGCACTCAGAGCCAGAGTCTTCATTTTAAGGCTGCACAACTTTTAAACATCTGAAAAGAAGTAACTACCATCCCAAATCTGTCCTAGGCTGCATCCGGAAGCCTTTTCTCTTTTGACAATACCGTCCTTTGGAGAGGACAGGCGGCTGCAGAATGATCCCCGAGGTAGTGGAAAGGGAAGTCCAAAAGGCCCAAATGGAAAGGAGAGAGGCCTCTCTGCCTTCCCTCTGTTTACTGTCCTTGGGGCAGCACAGGCAGCTGCTGCATAATCCGCCGGGCGGACGTCGGGCATCCGCAGAGTGAAGCAGAGCGGCATCTCGTCCGTGCTTCCTGGCTCCACCTGCCTGTCTCCCCTCCAGGCCGAGCGCAAGAGCCGCCGCTGTGCAGAGCGGGTAGAGCTGTTTGCTCCCGCAATGAAGAGCCCTGCTGCGAACCACAAATCTTGCTCCTTCCCTCCTTCTGTTTTAATATCCCGGCCCAGAAGGGAGCAATGGAACAAGTGGAGGCGGGAGGCGGGTTTCTTTCCTCCCATGTCAATCACGGCCCACTACCGCTCATTACACCACACCTGTCAACCTGCAGTGCGTCCGTTCTTGACAATTGCGGTCAATTACGGCCAGTTATGCCCATGCCTGTCAGCCTCCACAGCTTCCTTCAGGTGCTTTGCCGTGGCTGCCCTGGGCAGCCTCCTCTTGCTAGGGCCCCTGCTTTCTTCACCCTGTTGTACCCTGCGACTCACACTGCTTCTTAAGAACCTTGTTGGCTCTTTGGGAAACAGCTGTCTGCTGGGGCGTAGGGGAAGTGCTGCTGCTTGCTTAGTGTTAGGCCCTATTGCAAGGACTTTATTTGCAATTTTATTTATCCCTTGATACAATCGTATGAGGGTAGAGATTGTTATTCCCATTAAGCGAAGAGAAAACTGAGGCTCAGAGAGGCTGAGTGACTCTCTTCATGACACAGAAGTGTCAAATTGTAGAACCAGAATTAAAAAGCAAACAGAGCTCAGTGGTTTAAAACTTTTTTAAATAATCAAATAGAATTTAAAGTCTCTCCCCACAAAAAGTCATTATATCCACATATGTACAATTGCATATAATTTCAGGGTCTATCTACACTTTGAAGTCCTTACCTGGACTTTTAGGTCAGTCTATGCTCTATCTGTTACTGAATGAGGCCTATACATTACACACACACATACCATATATACTCTTTTACTAATAGAAGCAGACTTTGAATTTGGTAAATTTTAAATAGGTAAACATTTACTTAATAACTGAAGTAAAACAAAATACAGTGTGTTACATTTTAATTCATTTTGTAAACATCTAAAGAACACTTTAGAACAATGGTGCTTATTTGGAACTGGATTTTTTGTTTGGACTGCAACTGTCTTTTTTTAATTAAAAAGTTTTTTTATTGTGAGACTTATTGGGGTGACATTGGTTAGCAAGAATTAAATAACAAGGTTCCAATTCCACTGTGTATCATCTGTTTGTGGACTGTAACTATCTTGCAGTAAAAAAGAATATAAACTTGTGCCTTTACTTATAGAATGGAAACAGTTTTGTTTGTTTGTGTTTCTTCCAGATATGGCAAATCCTGAGATAGTTGTAAGCAGCTGCAGCTTTCACCAAGAGGAAAATGGCTGCACTTTTAATCAGACTACATCTCCCTCCGAGGAGCTTCTTTTAGAAGACCAAATGCGGCGAAAACTCAAATATTTTTTCATGAATCCTTGTGAGAAGTTCTGGGCTCGAGGTAGAAAACCATGGAAACTTGGCATACAAATTCTAAAACTTGCAGTGGTGACTATCCAGGTAAGCATCACTGATCATGAGTTTGATAAAGGCCTCTTTTAATAACAAAGAGGATTATGGACAGTGGTTTTTATAACTTTATTATAATGGAGAGCAATAAATAAGGAAACATGGAATCTTAAAACCCTTCTCTCTCCAATATTTGTGAAAGAAAACTTTGGGATTTTTTTTCTTACATTTTTCCTTTCTATCTTGCATTGAGTTATAATTTCAATTGCATAATCTAATTAGTTTTCAGGAAAAGAAAATTTTTATATTTGGCTTCCAATTGAGAGGTTTTGCTGAGGTTTTCTGATTCAGTCATGGAAACTAGCTGTTGCCCCACCAGAAGATTCTTTTCCTTCCTAGTTTCTTTCCTGGGAATTTCCTTCGCTTCAGAAACTCAAGGGTTTCCATTAAGGCAAACACTTGGATTCTCACAGTCCTGTGATCATGGGAGTCCTGCACTGAATGAATGTGGAATTAACTAAAATGGAGTGGCTAGGTACTGAAATATGAGACTTCATTTTAAGAGTTTTTGAATTTCACTTCCTTGGTTTTCCTTAACATATTTTTGTGAAATCACATTTTGTGATTCTTTATGTATATTGATTGTGATTTACTCATGTGAAGATATGTTTTTCTATTGATGAAGGTAATTATCACTTTATCACTTCTTAAAAGCAAAAGGGCAAAAATAAACACAGTCTTTAATTGGAGAAATAGATGTGATAGGCTTATTTTTATTAGTAATTTCTCTTCTTGGAGGAAAAAAAATGCTTAAGTAAATAAACAACTAGTATTCAAGGAGAAACCTTGAACCCTGAAGTCACTAATCTTAACTCATTATTGAGAGCAAATGCTTAGAGTTGTTAGAAGCTAAGGTAATTTCTGTAGTTATATGAAATTGGTGAATTCTTGCCTAAGTTTCTGATGTTAAAAGGAAATGAACATTTGAATGACCACTCTGTCGCAGGATATTATTTCATTTAATTCCAACAGCATTCCTATTGGGTAAATACTAGCATCCCTTATTTTATAAAAGAGGAAATTGGTATTTATAGAGTTTTTTGAAAGCCACATGCTAGTCAGTGACTAAATCAAGACTTAAGAGGCAGGTGTGGTGTCTCTAGTGTATCACCATGAAATGGAAGTTCAGTTCTCAGTATAATAATACTTGGCAAGTTGGAAGTGAAATTCTTAACTTCCAAGCAATAATACAGTGATGCAATACTGAAAAATTTATCTATGTTGTTTCCTATAAATAGGGAGAAAATTCTTTATCAGGCGAACATGAATATTTTTCTCCTTACAATGATAGGTACCACCTGGAACCTATGTAATTTTTAGTAACCAATATCATCCCAATAAATTTTTTAAAAAAAGGAATGATAGGTACCATTTGAATGCTGTGTTTTGGGCTAAACATTGTATAGGCATCATCATGTTCATTTCTTAAAACAAATCAGAGATAGATAGGATTCCCATTTCACAGAAGAGAGCACAGGTTTACTGAGCTAAAAATAGACTCCCAGTCAAGGAACTGAAAAAGTAGAACTGAAATTCAAACTCAGGTTTATTCCTCCTACGACTTGTGATTTTAATTACTCCTTAATCTTTTAAGGAGCTCATCTAACCTTCCTATGTTTCCTAGAGTAGTCAAGAGGAAAACTGGCCAATGGTTTAAAAGTTCAAGCCTGTTAGTAATGAGCTTGTATGAGGTCTGACAATTAAGTTCACTAGCTTGCCACTGTGTACTTACGTTGGCAGCACTGTACAAACAACTGGGTAAGGTTTCACAACCTTGGTGTATCTGTGTCTCACAGCAGTGTTCGTGTTGATGTGGGGCAGTGTCTTGCTGAATGACGTTCATTATTGTTGTTATTTGTTTTGTGTGCTGTTGCGAGAATGTCGGAGCTTGAATTAGAGCAATGAATGAACATTAAATTTCTTGTTAAACTTGGCAAGAGTGGAAGTGAAATCAGGGACATGCTAGTTTACTGGGATAATGCCATGAAGAAAATGGCAGTGTACAAATGGATTCAACGTTTTTCTGAGGGAAGAGAAAGCTTCACTGATGAAGAGAAATCAGGCAGCTCGTAACAAGCATAACTGATGAAAATATTGCAAAAATTCATTTAACTGTACATCAAAATTCTTGGCAGACTGTGAGAAGCATAGCAGACCAAGGAAACATCAGTAGACAAACAGGAAAATCTTAACTGAAAATGTTGGCACAAGAAAGGTGTGTGCAAAAATGGTCCCAAAAGAGCTCACCAATGAACAAAAGCAAATAAGAGGCAGTTTGCCAAAACCTTTTGGAGAGGCAAGATGATGTTTTGGGCCATATTATCACTGGTGATGAAACATGGGAGTACCAATATATCCCTGAAACAAAGTGTCAAAGTGCACAATGGAAGTCGGCTTATTCTCCACGACCAAAAAAAAAATTCTGTCAGTCCAAATCAAGAGTAAAAACTATGTTGCTAATTTGCTTTTCATATCAGAGGGATTGTTCATTATGAATTTGTACCAACTGGACAGTCAACCAAGTTTACTATTTAGAAGTGCTGAAAAGACTACATGAATAAGTTAGACAAAAAAGATGGGAACTTTTCTCCAACATCTCATGGCTCGTGCATCACAACAATGCCCCAGCTTACACGGCACTGTCTGTGAGGGAGTTTATAGCCAGTAAACAAATAACTGTGTTGGAACACCCTCCCTACTCACTTGATCTGGCCCCCAGTGACTTTTTTCTTTACCCAAAGATAAAGGAAATATTGAAAGAAAGACATTTTGATGACATTCAGGATATCAAGGATCATAGAATGACAAGTCTAATGGTTACTGCAGAAAAAGAGTTCCAAAATTGCTTTGAAGGGTAGACCAAGCACTGGCATCGGTGTATAGCTCCCCAAGGGGAGTACTTCAAAGGAGACTATAGTGATATTCAGCAATGAGATAAGAAGCACTTCTTCTGGGATATGTATGCCAACTTAATTGTCAGACCTCATGTAAGGTATTTAAGTAGGTTTTTGAAAGGAACTGAGGGGTTTCTTAATTGTGATATTTCCTTAATCTATATCTGAGCAATCAAGCAAATATTAAATAAAGAAAACTTTGTAATTGAGCAAATGAAGGTGATTTCATTACAGATTGTCTCTCTTCAAGAAAAAGTAGCTAGTTTTTCTGTTTAGTTGGAGCTTTTGTGGCTGCAGCAGCAAACGAAAGATCTATGCAGCTTCCTTTCTCCCACTTCCTGGCTTAGTATCTGAATCATAGCAATTCTGTCTTAGCCATTGGTCTGTCTGTCTGCCACTCAGCCCTAAGGGCAGGGACCGTTGTGTGTGCCTTCTCATTGTATCCTCAGTGCCTAGCTCAGTGCTGGCATGTATTTGAATAAATTGGTGAGAATATCTTTGCAAATTTTCTGGAGGCTTTTTGGTCGTCAGCTTTAAAAGATGTAAAATCCTTGGAATATCGAAGTATTATCTTTTGGGGATTTAAATAGGACTTTTAGCTTAAAGAGGCTCTTCAGAAACTGAAGTTGAGTTAGATGAAGAGTGACGACACGTGTAGGGTGTAGAGCATATATCACAAGGGAAGATGAGGGGGGTATAGATTGGTCTACTCTCTGTTTTGTTCTAATCATACCCTGGATTACTTTGTGTAGCATGATAGGGTAAATAAAACTTTTAAGTCTGTTAGGTGGGTTTACATTTATACACTTGCTAGTGCTTATGTCAATATAATAGGAGTGCAGTTAAACAATTTTTTTGTATGTATGAACAACTGGTTTCATGTGAAACTCTGGGGTCAATCCAGTGTGAATATTGAGGATATGTTATGTGACTATACCTTAATTTAGAGATGAGTTGAAAGGATACTTTTTAAATTTTGGATCTTATTGTCATAGTTTTCATAATTATACCTAGGAATATATGCATAAAGAGGGTGCCAAAAATGTATACACATTTTAAGAAAGGAAAAAACTGTATTAAAATTGTAATACTCAATATATACCAATAACAAAAGATGAATATAAATCACATTTGACTTCTGCAATTACAAGAAGTGCTCAAAGTGGTTACCATCAGTGTCCAGACACTTCTGAATGTGATGAACTACCGCTTGAGCTACGTTGACCCGTGTCCACTTGTATTGCTGTGCATGCCGTTGTGCACGTCACACACAGTACCATGCATCTCAGACTTATCATGAATGCATACAGTTCTTAGGCGTGTTGGAGGTTCTGTTGCATACTCACACCTTCATTGTCCTTGTACTTACTCAATGTTCTTGAATTTCAAATAGCCACTTCAGAATGATCTTGTGTTCCTTGAACTGCAACTGTGCTTCCACCATTTTCTTTGACTGTCCTGCCTGTCACATGGTGACACCAGCATTCATTTGATTAACACCATCTTTTGAGTCAATGTCATCCTACACATCGCTACTGTAATTCAATTCAACTTCAAAAAGTAATACATAGATAACATTGCTTAAAGTGTGTATACATTTTTCAGCATACCTGGTAGTTTGACTGTAGGACTTAGACTTATTTAAGGTATTTCCTACATTATATTATATGCCTGCTTCAAGACCTTCTTGATGTCGTACAGAATTCATTTGAAAACTCTTGTACTTGCTATTCAAGCCCTTGCATCATCTACCTCCCCTTTTTCTGCTCATATTTTTTTTTCACAGTTCATCCAATGGAATTAAGCTGATATCCTCAGTATCCCTACAACGTGCTAAGTTGTTTGCTACCTTCTTAGCCTTTCCCCTGTGCTCCTCAAATGTCCTATGCCCAAGTTCTGCACATACTTCAGAGTTTCTGCCATTCTTTCTTTCTTAAGTAAATGTTCCTATTCCTGTAGCCAAAGTGACCTTACTTCTCTAAACACCTGACAAACTCCTAAAGGACTTCTCTGAACTCCTAAAGCTTTTGATGGTGGGGACAATATCATAAGTGAGATCATACATGAAAATAAATATTGAAAAGATGAAAAGCCATTTGCTTTTACTTTAAAGTACAAAACTACCCTATACTGATGGATAAATTAATTCACAGCTACCAAAAGTTTAATTTCTACTGAATGTGTTTAGGATTAATTAGACATTGAATCTTGAATAGATAGACTCATCATTATAAAGAAACTTTTATTTTATTGCTTTTTCACACTCTTTTTCTGTTTTTCTTTTAAGCTGGTCTTATTTGGGCTTAGTAACCAGATGGTAGTAGCTTTCAAGGAAGATAACACGATAGCATTCAAACATCTCTTCCTAAAAGGATATGTGGACCAAACGGATAGCATATATGCAGTGTACACACAAAGTGATGTATATAATCAGATCATCTTTGCAGTAAACCAGGTAAATCAAGCATGTACATTCTCTCTCTCTCTCTCTCTCTCTCTCTCTCTCTCTTTAAATGCACAGATAGTTTAATGGAACTTACTTGATTTTCGCCTTTTACGGGTACATGTGCATTTCTTACTTGGGAAAAGGAACAGACTGGAAAATTGTTAGCAATGTCCATAATAGAAACTGACACTGAAGTCTGGAAAGGTGAACATTTCTGTAATGACATGTATAAATGACATGTGTAAAACGATTTTTAAATTAAAAAAAAATTGCCACCAAACTTTTACAAACCTAGAAATTGAGAAAAGCTTTTATTTAAAGTATTAGAGAGAGACAGAAACTTTGAAGACTTAATTGAAAAAATCAGAACTAGGGCTTGGCATGAGAGAGAACCTCAAAGATTTAAAATGATTAACTATGACCCTGGTTCTAAGTAGTCATTAAGTCTTCAGAGTTTATACTTTCAGGGGCCCTTAACAAATAATGAGAATATTAACTTTGCAAGTGTATATAGCAACCAAGACTTGAAAGTTCATTTTAAAAATAAGGCCTTTATGTCATACATGACAATGATCTTATTGTAACATTGATTAACTGCCAAAAAAAGTAAGCTTGTTTTTCATAGAGATGAGTCAAATTCCTAATCTGAGTTTCTAATCAATTTGTTTTGCTATAAACAGTATTTTTTCAAGGTCCTAAATCTCTTATTTTGTATGTATCATTGAAAGTGTTCTTGAAGTCAATTTGCAACCTGGGTTAGTTTACAGGTCACATTTCAAAATTATTACAGCTCTTCTTCAAGAGATTTTTATAGTGCAATCATGGCTCTTCATTATCTAGAGACACTCAATGCATAATGAGATAGTAAATTGCTAGGATAAGCTGTGTAATTATGGTGCCAAGATTTTCTTCTAGCATTCTGATTGGGAAAATTGGTCCAAAATCTACAGTAATAGAATCTGTATAAGTTGTTAAACAGAATTATGTCCTGCAATTTATAAGGGAAAAATTGTATAATGCTGGAGATAATCAGTTTTGAGATTTTTGTTTTAAGCTTATTAAGTTTCTTTAAAGCTACGCTGAACCAAATTGGTAGTTTGTTCAGTTGCTTTTTGGGACGAGAGTAGAGGCAAGAGGTAAATTGTTCATTAAATTCCTCCTAATTTACCTTTATTGGTAGGCTTAATATTAGTGTTAAAAGTATAGTACTATTTGGAATTCAGGCCATTGTGTTTATCAGACTTCCATATTTTTTATAGGAATGCAGGCACAAGGTTGAACAATTAATTTTGTGAACTCATCCTAGAAAAAGTGCTACATACCTCACTGCTGAATATCACTACAGTCACCTTCGAAGAACTCCCCTTGGGAAGCCATGGACCGACGCCACGCCTAGTCCACCCTTCAAAGCAGTTTTGGAACTTTTTCTGGAATGACCATCAGAGCTGTTGTCATACCCCAAATCTGACAATTAAGTTCATGACCTTGCCATTGTGTACTTACGTTAACAGCACTTTACAGACAACTGGTGAGGTGTCATAATGAGAGCCCATGGTGCCAAATATGCGAATTTAGTTGTCAAGGACAGCTCTGTAGGCCATTCCAGAAAGAGTGAGGTAAACTAGGTGCTGGTGTTGGTGCACAGCTTCCCAAGGGGAGTACTTTGAAGGTGACAATTGATATTCAGCAATAAGGTATGTAGCACTTTTTCTAGGATGGGTTCATGAAATTAATTGTCAGTCCTCATATATTCCTTATCCTGATACATAAGTAGATAATATTAATTGGGGTAGTTTTACTTGGCCAAGTGTTTGCCCACTGTCTTCCAAGCACTATCAGGCATTTTTAGTTGAATGTAAAAATACCTTGATCACAATTTTCATGAATAACTAGTTTTTGTGGTTGATGAGATTAGTTATTCTACTATTTCAGAGAACTGAAAAGGGAAAATATGAACTGATATTAAAGAAGGATCTTGGTTTGCTGTAAGGACTATCTTGATAGTTGAAGTGATAGTCACCAAGGGGAACTAATAGATAGGACAATGGCTTCTCATTCCTACTTAGAGGTATTTACATGACTAATTAGTTATCCTGAAGGGTTTAGCCCCCACATGCCCTCTAAGTAGATCATTTCTAGGGCTCATCCTGACCCAACACTGATGGTACCAACATCACTATTTGTTTAGTATATATGCTTATATGAATGTCAAAGCATTAGTTAGTTTAAGCTGTATCCTGGCTTTCCTCAACCATTTGTGGAATCATCATTACGGGCTTCCTTTCTTTCCTCTGTCCCTTAGATTTGGGCAGTCCTTGAAGATCTGTCCTTTTCCTGCAGAATTTCCTCCTCTATAGAGCCTCAGCCATCACCAAGATGATGTGATTTCTAAACAGTGGCTCACACTGCTGCATGCCAGACAGCTCACAAGCCCCTCAGAACAACCCTGTCCAAAGCAGGTTCACAGTCTCTTCTCACCTGCTCCCCTGACCTGTTTCTCTTTCTCATCAGTTGCTTAGATTTGAAGGACTCAGGGTCTTAGAATCATTTACTCTTGCTGCATGAGCATAGTCTATCAATTCCCACTTTGGGCTGTCTTCCCTTCTCCCCCACCCACTGCCCTAGCACTTCTCGGCTGCTTACCTAAAATCACAGATTTGATTGTATAGTAAACCTCTGAAACACATAGTTTTTGTTTTTCATCAACACAAATCCATGAAGAGTTTTAAGTTGACAATTATTCTAAGGTACTGTAAGATTCTCATTTGCAGAAGTGACATTTTGTTTAAGTTAGAGTACTCACTAGGACAGGGGAATATTGTTATGAAAGTGACTAAACTGTATTCTTGCAAAGATAAATATTTAAAAAATATTTTTTTATAAAAAGTTTTGCTGGTTAGCCTGCAACAATTGTAACCCCCTTCCTATATTGCAGTAGTAAAGCAAAACTCTGACCTTATAGAAAATATGTCAGGGATAAATTTGCATTCACAGTGAACATTAAAACCAGTTCCTGAACGTAGTTCTTTACAAGAGGAAAAAAATCTCAAGGATTATGTGGTTTAACTCTTTAATTTTGCAGGTAAGGAACTAGAAGCTCAGACAGTTTGTGACTTGCCTAAGGTGACAGAATTGACACTTGAACTCAGAACTCTGACTTTTGAGTGCTCTTTACCCTTCTGCTGCTTTGGTGCACACTAGCATGTCACATATTCTGGATATCAATGTGAATGTCACCACCCAGAGTAGAGGTGGGAACCTGCTCGTTGCAAAGGCAGGAAGGGAGGGGAATTGTGGCTTCACTTCCTCCCTGGCTGGCGTTCCATTTTCTGTTTCTCTTTTTGGTTGAAGTACTTGCAGCTACGCAACATCTCAGTTGGGAATCACGCTTATGAGAGTAAGGGTACGGAGCAGTCTGGTATGGCCATCTGTCAACATTTCTACAAGCAAGGAAACATCTGTCCTGGAAACGATACCTTTGACATTGATCCCAAAATTGAAACTGGTAACGTTCTTCTATGAGCTAGAATTTTCATTTTTAACTCCTTGATTTATACTTAAAATCAGTAATTTCATCCCAACATTCTAATTTCAACATTGGTTTGGTCTGTACTATCAGGTCACCATGAGAACCATATAGGAGTTATTATACACCAGCCAGGTACTGTTCTAAGCCCTTTACTAAACAAGGGTATCATCTGTCAGTTGGTTATAAGTATAACCCATGATTCTTAAAAAAAAAAAAAAAGCTCTAACAAGGTAAGGTTTATTATATCCTTATTTTAGAGAAGACTGAAACATGGCCCAGAGTTAAGTGATTTGCTCAAGATGAAGGTGGAAATATGCAATGTTGAAATCTGACCCAGGCGATCTGTGCTTGTAGCTACTGTATTCCACAGCTTCCCATGTGGGATAGGCCAGTTGAATGGGCAGATATACTTAGAAATTTTATGATTTCAAATTCTTGATGTAGATAAAACTCTGACCCCCCGAATAGCAGTTCAGTATCTTTGAGGGTAGGTTGGGGGAGGAATGAGAACCAGAAGGTAGAACAGCACAACATATTCTTATTAGCATAGGTCATTCAGTTAAAAAACAACTATTCAAATGCTTTCTACAATGGCCATTAAGACTTTTCTTTAAAAGAGGGATAATAAAGGATTACAGTACAGGACTGGTTAGTGAAAACCTTCTAAGATGCTATCTTCCTTTTTAATTTTTTTTAAAAAAGTGCTTACTGAGGAAAAATAGTCAACACATAATATTAAAAAATAGATTCTTTAAACTTAGAAAATTTTCATCACTATATAGTGATAGAAAGAGAACTCACACTAGGTGGTGAACTTACTATACAACAAGCTGACAATGCACTGTAGAATTGTATGCCTGAAACCTATGTAATCCTTGCTAACAGATGTCACCCAAATAAGTCTAACAATAAAAGAAAAAGAAAAGAAAAAACCTTAGAACATTTTGTCTTAGGAACTGTAAATTCTTCAAACCTATGTTTAAGATACAAAAAAAGGGAGAAAGGACTCAAACTTTATGCTTGACAGACAGGAAGGAAGATAGCATTAAATAGACTAATTAGACCGAGTTCAGACCTTTCTCCACTCCCACCCACTGCAGTAATACAGCCCCTTATGTCTTAGAAACAGATGAGTCATTGTACCCAGGTGGTGTGGATATCTAGCCTTTAAAATCTTAATTCAGAAGAATACTAAAATCAAAATATCTAGTTTTAAATATGTTATTTTTTCAAGATGCAATTTTACTTATTTTGGCTGCTAATTATGTTTTGTTCATTTCTACGGCAGACTGTTTCTCTGTAGAGCCAGATGAATCCTTTTACATTGGGACACTAGAAGAAAATAAACTCAACTTAACACTGGACTTTCACAGGTGAGGGAAGCAGACGGAAGTGAATTGTATATTTGTGTGTGTATGTTTTTCACTGCACTAAAGTCTCTGTTTTCTAGACTGCTAACAGTGGAGCTGAAGTTTAAACTGAAGGCCATTAATCTGCAGACCATTCGTCATCATGAGCTCCCTGACTGTTACGACTTTACTCTGACTGTAAGTGTGGGCTGGGCTGAATTTGGTTCTGGTCTGGAGAAAAATTGTTTTATCTAGTTATATGTTTCATCTACTTATATTAAGGCATGATCAAATACATAAAATGTTTCCACTTGAATGTGTTTAGGGGAAGCACCAGTACAGCTGGCACTATTTTGTTATAACTTGTTTACTTGTTAATTACCTGTCTTCTGAACCTCAGCATAAGTTCTGTGAGTGTAGGGACCTTGCCTTGTTCATTGCTGTGTCTGAAGTATCAAGAACAGAGTCTGGCACTGTGTAGGTGCAAAAAAAAAAAAAAAAAAAAAAAAAAAAAAAAAAAAAAAAAAAAAAAAAAAAAAAAAAAAAAAAAAAAAAAAGGCAGCAGATTTTTAGGTTCTGTATGGTCAGCATTTAGTAGTCTGTGGCTGTGGCCTTAAGGTCATTGTCAAGTGTTCCTGCTGAGTTTCCTCACCACAAATGTTTATAGTCTTTGTGTTATTGCTCACAGTGCCTTCCTTGTGCTGCATCTGAAAGTTATGGTTAGTTTCTCTCCTTTCAGCCCATCCTATCACTTCTGTGTTCTCTACATTCCAGTTGTAAATGGAGCCATTAATGCTCTCTAGAGAGCACGAGATGCCTCTCATGGGAGTCCATTATCTCATGAGGATCAGAGTCAGTAAGCCAATACTGTCTGGGCATAAACAGGAAAACATTTTATACAACTTATCTTCATATGATCCAAATTTCTATTACTTCAGCAGTGGTTTCTATCAAAAGCTATGCCCATGACACTTAACTAATTGGCTGTTTTTGGAAATTTGAGGTTAAAAATTTTCTGAATATAGTATAATGTAATAATATTCATATCATTTAACAAGAAAAAGCACTAAAGCTATAAGACTATTTTTCACTTAGGCTACAAATTTTGATCCTGATATTAACCAGCAAGTTAGGAATTTCAGCATTACTTGATTTAAAATTTGAGCTATTATCCACAGTTTCCTCTCTCTCTCTCTCTCTCTCTCTCTCTCTCTCTCTCTCTCTCTCTCTCCTTGGTAAATGGTAGTTTTCAGAATTTTTATGAGTCTTCAAGGTTTAGTTCAACTGACACCTCCTTCATGGACTTTTTTGTGATGCTTCAGTTAGAAATACATTCTACGCTCTGAACTTGTAGGTTTTTGTTTTGCTTTTATTTTTGTATTTTCTGTAGTCTTACCACCTTCTCCTTTGTTTTAGGATTTCCTAGGTGTTTATCATCAACTCTGCTAGATTAAAAGCTCCTTGAAGGCAGAAACCATTTTATTAACATTTTCATCCCTTAAAGAACATAGTAGTTGACTTAAATATCTGTTGAATGAATAAATTGAACACCTGTGGAGTGTAGACCTTTCCAATGATTCAATACAATGGTAAAGGCAAACTGTCCTGTTAGCCACATGCAGGTGTTATATTTTCAGTTATTGCAGAATCACCCCAAGCGATGCCTGTGCATTGTGGATTTAGCAGTGCATCTCATAAAACTATGGTAGAACTTACATGCTATATAGTAATTAATAACAAAAGCCACTAGGGCAACTTCATTGTTAGAACTGGGGCAAGGCGCATCTGATATAAAATGCAGGGACTTTATAGTCAGACAAACCTAGATTTTAATTCCAGCTTATCAGTGAGTAGCTATGTAACTTTAGGCAAATTACTTAATTGGTTTGAACCTCAGTTTTCTCATTTGTAAAATGAAATTAATGTCCATTTACCAGACAAAATTGTTGTCAAGAAAGAAAATAACATACTTGAAGGATCTGCCTAAGTATCTGGTATATAGTAGCCATTC
Source organism: Lyroderma lyra (assembly GCA_004026885.1). NCBI lineage: Eukaryota > Metazoa > Chordata > Mammalia > Chiroptera > Megadermatidae > Lyroderma > Lyroderma lyra. Next base: position 20,019 of record PVJL010013778.1, read on the forward strand.
AACTAATTCAACAGCTATTAATTAAAACTTTTCTGTGTTCCCAGTTGGATTTGTAATGTAAAAGTAAAACATTATTAGCATTCAGTCAGAGTAGTTTGATAAATTCTTGCATCATGTATTTTGAAGCTCTTTTTTAGTTTTATAAATCTAGGATTCTTATGTTCACTTGAACTCACTCTTTTATCATTATGACATGAACTCTTTAACCCTGGTAGTATTCTTTGCTCTAAAATTTACTTCTTCTGATGTTAATATAGCACTTCAACTTTCTTTTAATTAGCATTAGCATGGTATATCTTTTTAAACCTATTGGTGTCTTATATTTAAAGTGGATTTCTTATTAGGCAGCATATAGTTGATTATTTCTTTTTTATTTAACCTCATAATCTCATCCTTTTAATTAGGGTGCTTAAACCATTTAAACTGCATGTGATTATTAATATGGTTTCTCTCTCTCCTTTTGGATTGAGTATTTTTTATGATTCTGTTTTATCTTATTTGTTAGTTTATTAGCTATAACTCTTGGTTATGTTACTTTAAGGTATATAGTACACATATTTAACTTATTACAGTCTACATTTGATGATATAGTACTACATGAATAGTCTAAGAACCTAACATCAGTATATTTCCATTTCTCCAATCTTGGCCTTTATTGTCAAACAATTTACTTTCTAGATGTGTTACAAAAATACATATATATTGTTATTATTTTTTGCTTTCAGCAGTTGATTATCTTTCAAAGTAATTTAAATAATAAGAAAAAAGACTTTGTATTTGCCCATATAGTTACCATTCCCAGTGCGCTTCATGCCTTCATGTAGCTCCAGGTGTGCATCTGGCATCATTTTCCTTCTGCCTGAAGGGCTTCTTTTAACATTTCTTATAATGCAGGTCTGCTGGTGATTAATTTTCTCAGCTTTTGTAAATCTGAAAAAGTATTTCACTTTCATCTTTAAAAGATAGTTTTGCTGGGTGTAGAATTCTAGGTTGTTTTTTGCTCCCATACTTTACAGATGTTGCTCTTCCAGCTTGCATTGTTTCTGAGGAGAAAAATCTGCTTTCATCTTTGTTTCTCTGTGTGGGATGTGTTTTCTCCCCTCAGACTGCTTTAAAATTTTTATTTTTTTCTATAATTTTAACAATTTGATTGTGATATGCCTTGGTGTAGTTTTCTTCATGTCTCTTGTGTTTGGAGTTCATTGCACATCTTGGTTCTGTAGGTTTATAGTTTTCATTATATTGGACATTTACTCAGTATTAATTTTTCAAATGTTTTTCTGTTTCTTTCCCTTTTCAGAGACTCTAATTACATGTTTGTCTGGGCACTGAAGTTGTCCCACAGTTCATTAATGGTCTCTTTTTTGTTTTTTGGTTTTCTTTTTAGTCTATTTTCTTTGTTTCATTTTGGATAGTCTCTATTGCTATGTGTTTATAATTCACTAATCTTTTTTTTTCCTGTACTATCTAATTTGTTGTTAATTCCCACCAATATTTTTTCCTCTTTGTTTAAAGAATTTAACTGCTTCTAAGTCTTACTGTTATATGATTGTCATTAAGCTGAACTGACATTTAGTGAGCACCTACAGTTTCTAAGACCCTGAGGCTCTTTGTGTGGGAAAAGCATGGTTTGTTTTTTGCAAGGATTTCTCACTCTTTTAATAATACTGAGCATCCTTTTTGTGTGAGCCTGTGGTCTGAGCCCTCTAGCAGCTATGGAGATGGGCAGACACTGACAATGCCCTGGGTTGCTTGTTATGGAAAAAAGCTTACAGATCAATATGAGAAACAGAGTAACCAGACTCATTAAATTTATTTGAAATCTTATATCTGAAGTGATATCTGACTATCCCACATGAGAAGCTTCAATAAAACTCATTTAAATGACAGATTTATAAAATAATTTTTTTTCCCTTAAGACTTGAGAGAGGAGGCACACATACACACAAAAAACTGATTTTCTTGCCTTGCCTTTCCAGTCCCTGCATGGGGAAGGTGGAGGGAAACTAGAAATGGAAAATAGAAGGACTGCAGAAGCTGTTGGCATGGCCTTGTCCTGCCTGGTGCCAGGTGTCCTGAAATGGTTATCCTTGAAGCAAGACATGGCTGTCAAGTCCCTGTGACCAAATTCTTTGTAATACATATGGCTGTAGAGTGACTAAGAAACCTAGGTTCCAAAAGAAAATTGAAAAAGCTCCACCCGAAATGTTTCAAGACAGAAATAATGAACCTCTGTGTTAGTAAGAATCGCAATAGCACTAAAAATCTATCCCTAGCTGAGGACCTGCTGGAAGGTAGGATAAAGCACAGTTGTGCCAGTTCATTAAAAACTTTTTATTAAAGTATAGTTGGCATGCAATATTATATTAGCTTCAGGTGTACAACATAGTGGTTCAACATTTATAGGAGGGATGTCCAGAAAGTATCCATCCATGTAATATGAAAAATAGAGGTATTTATGACTGGATTTTTTCCATACAGCCCTCATATTCCCTGTGATGTGATCACCACACAAAGTCTAGCAATCATGTGTCACCAGGCAAAGTTTCTACAATATTATTGACTATATTCTGTGCTGTACACCTAATCTCTGTGGCTTATTTATTTTATAATGAAAGTTTTGTACCAGCTCTAGCTCATATCAAGAATCGCTTAGAATGGGAAGGAGGAAATTTCTCTTGGTTTAGAATTTGTCCAGGGCTGGAATAGTGTCCTAAAAACATAGGATTTTAGAGACTAAAAGGTGTCTGTAGAAGATGTAGTTTAAACTTGTCATTTCACAGAGAAATAAAGTGAACTTCCCAAACTTGAGTTGAGTTAGCAGTTGGTTGGGGATGAAAATCTGGGTCTCCTTGCACAGTGAAAGAATTGTTTCCTAATTAATGCATGGAGGTATATTGGATTCAAACACTATAGGTATGTTTTTGACCCTTTTCATTTTCTTCACAGATAACATTTGACAACAAAGCCCATAGTGGAAGAATTAAGATAAGTTTAGATAATGACATTTCCATCAAAGAATGTAAAGACTGGCATGTGTCTGGATCAGGTAACTGATGCATTTTACTAGTTTTCAAAATGGTTATTACATTACTAGTCCCAGAAAGATGTAGAACATCAAATGAAAGAATTGTACATTTCTGAGTCCCTAATTCTGTGCAAGTAGATCAATTCACTGTAGATTTCCAATGTTCCAAGCAATACGTAAGTTATTAGTAATTGTAACGACTTTTTGGGCCTTCTCTATGTGCCCTCATTGGCCCACTACTTACTAAAACAAGCAAACAACAACAACAAAAAAAAACCTTACAATCCCTCCAACAAAAAACAAAATAGTTTATATCCAAACCAATATTTATTGAGTTCTCACTGCCTAAGTTTCTCCACATACATTTTCCTCATTTTAATATTTTAAAATATATTTGAGATGGTCAGCATCCCTGTTTTTACAGATGAAGAAATTAAGACTCAGGAGAAAATGTCGGTGTCCCTGGTCATACATCCAGGGAGAAGTCAAGTAGGATTTGACACTGAAGCATCCCACACATTATAGCTGTCTTCCATCCACATCAGAAAGTGGACTGAATGAGGAAAGGGTACATTCCTAGAAATATGGACATGAATTCAGATATATATACACTGAATGCTATCAAGAACTTTGGAGTGAACTGGAGAGAATTGACTGGAAAGAATTGATTTATCTTATTTTCTAGTCCCTTGTAAGTAACTTAATGGTATGTTGGACTTGATGAGTAGATCAGGGGTTCTTGGATTCTTGTGAGAAGAACCATCCCAGCTACCAAAGATGCATTTTTCCTAGCTCCATGTGAGACAGTCAGTAGGTCTGGGTTAGGGCCTGGGAATGTGCAGGTAGTCGTTATGCACACCACACATGGATAATAATTGTTTTAAGGCAGGTATGTCCAACCTGTGGCCCAGGATGGCTTTGAATGTGGCCCAACACAAATTCTTAAAACATTATGAGATTTTTTTTGCAACCTTTTTCTTAGCTCATTAGTTATTGTTAGTGTATTTTATGGATGGCCCAAGACAATTCTTTCAATATGGCTCAGGAAAACCAAAGGGTTGGACACTGCTATTTGAAGGTTTCCTACTGTCTGATGCACAAAGTTCAGAAGTAGTAAAATGAGACAGTGAGAGTAAATCAAATGAAATTTCTTCATTCTAGTATTCTTTACACTAATAGATAGCTTCAAATATATGCGGCTCTTGAATCAGAAATTTTATTTCAATCACACAGTGTTTATTTGAAACACAAGCCTGTTTTATTATTTGTAAACATCACGATACTTCTCCATAAACTTTAGAATAGGAAAAATGAGAGCATATGAAAGTGCCTAACACAGGCTTTCTTGCAGATGTTTGTTCCTTAGTTTTTAAAAAATAGACTTAGACATTTGTGTAACACTTAGGTGGCTCTTGGCCATTATAATAGGATGACTCCTTACAGAATTAGTCTTAAGTGCTTTGTTGGTAAAGAGCAGCCTAACTTGTTAAATAAAGACAAACTCTGTAGCAGAGATTATTATGGCTGAGACCTCTGCCCACCTCTCTTCACGTGGCTTCACTCACACTGGCCAGGACTTTGCAGTTGTGATTCTCCAGAACATTTGCATGGTTGGTTCTGGCTCGTCACTCAGGCCTCACCTAAAACCTAGTGCCCCTTGGCAAGGCCTTCCTTTACTATGTAGCATAAACCACCTCTCTTCTCCCCATTCCCCTGCACCAATCTCCATCGTATAGAGCTGTCCTTCTCAATGTTAATGTCACCTGGAAAGCTTGTGAAAACACTTTCTGATTCAGTAGGTCTAAAGTAGGGCCATAGAATGTGCATTTCTAACAAGTTCCCAAAGGACACTGAGAACCATTAATATAGAGTGACAGTCCACAAAGCTTTGAAGCCTGACTGCCGCTTACTGATGTGTCACATTGAGCAAGTTCTGTGACCTCTGTACTTCAGTTTTCTCACCTGAGAAGTGGGGATAATCATGCCTACCTCGTTGGGGTTGCTGTGAGGATTAAATGAGTTAATTCATATAAAGTGCTTAGAACTAAGTGTCAGCTATTATGCTTTATTTTCTTCATATTACTCCTATCTGAAAGTCTTTTTTTCATTTACTTGTTTATTTCCTTGCTTGTCTCGCTGCATTAGATAGAGTTCCACAAGAGACTCTATTGTCTGTCTTGTTCACCATTATATCTTTAGCACTTAGTAAAACACCTGGTTCTTAATAAATATTTTATACCTACATAAGTATATTTTAATAGGATACACAAGGAGGCTGACAATATTAAGAACAAGAGACCAGAAACTGTTAATTAAAGATCTTTGATGGCTGTGGTGATTTTTAGAAAAAGGATTTTGAACCTTCTTTGAACACTAATGAGAAGAACATTATGAGGGCTTTTTCTCTTTGTTGTTTTTGTATAAAGAATGCTTGAATTATTTAAATTATTTTAGAAAGGATTGTGAAGGATCCATATGAAATTTGAAAATGCTTCAGAAGGATGCAAAAAGAAGACTTGAATCAATAGAAAGAAAGACATACCCTGTTTTTGGACAACAAATTCAATAGCATGAGTATGTCAATTCTCCCTACATTAACCTATAAATTCGACACAATCTTCTCCCAAAACTACCAGTCATATTTTTTACTGGAGTTTGACAATCTGATCCTAAAGAATATATGGAAAAACAAACAAGCAAGACCAACTAGTGAACGTTCCAGAGAAGAGTAATGAGAGGTATTTGTTTGAGGCATTAAAATACACGAAAACATTGAAAGGGTAAGACATGGTACTTCAATTCCCATGGTAATTTGGTACAATAAAGATGGCACTTCAAACTATTGGAAATGATAGATTTGCTCTTTTGATTGGTAAAAAATTAAAGATTACTAATATCTAGCTGTGGAAAAGATGTGGAGATAATGTGTAGGTATGTAAACAGGCATGATCTTTTTGGAGAGCAGTTTTTTAGGATCTGTTTTGAGAAATATGTATATGCCTTAACCCAACAGTTCCACCTTTAGGTATTCATTCACCTAAAGAATCACTTGCATCTGTGCGTATAGAGGACTTGCAGACTTGTTTGTGTTAGCTATATGGGCAAGCTGATAAAGTTTGCCTCCACTGTAATATTTTTTGTTACATTAGACATATCTGTAAAGTCACATCATATCTCCCCTCCATCATGCTTGACCTCGCACACACAGATGCTTACATTTTTCACCCAGGGCACATCGAAATGGAAGTGTTCAGACATTTGGTTCAAACAGCAGCCGTTACTGGATTCTTAACAGCGGAAACAGTTCCTCCAATTTTTTTGGAAATTTTTGAAAAAGAAGATGAGGACTTCTTAAAGAAAAGCATTACAGATGATGAAACTTGGGTCCATTATGACCTGGAGAACAAAAGGCAGTTCATGGAATACCGCCATAAAGGATCACCTCAGCCGAAATATTGAAAACTCAGGCCTTCATTGGGAAGGTCATGTTGACTGTTCTGTGGTCTGGACACTCCTCCATTTCAGCGTGTCCTGGGTGAAAAATGTAAGTATCTGTGTGTGCAAGGTCAAGGATGGTGGAGGAGAGATACCATGTGACTACACAGGACCATTATATCCAGATATGTGTAATGTAACAAAAAATGTTACAGTACAGGCAAAATCTATGCACCCACCCTTGTAAAAATATATTACTATAAATAACGTATTGTACAGCTACACTGTGGTATGCAATGCAGCAGTTAAAATAAGTGAGGTTTAAAATGAAAAGAAAAAATGAGTAGATGTCACCATATTAATGTCCCACTTCATAAACAGGTAATCCTTCTTCTTTCAGTTCAGAGGAATACTCATTACATGATGATCTTTGATGGCTTTGTTATTCTGATATGCTTGGCTTCGTTAATCCTGTGCTTTCGATCAGTGATTAGAGGACTTCAGCTTCAACAGGTATGGGTTATTGCTTTCTAGGAATGCTACAGAAATTTTGATTGACAGAGAAATTCACTGTGCCTCCCTTCTTTCCCTGAAGGAATTTGCTGATTTTTTCCTCCTCCATTATAAGAAAGAGGTTTCTGTTTCTGATCGAATGGAATTTGTTAATGGATGGTACATTATGCTTATTATTAGTGACATATTGACAATCATTGGATCAATTCTAAAAATGGAAATCCAAGCCAAGGTAACTTTTTTCCCTAATTATTCTATTGCGATTATCACATTTGCATTAATAGCAATTTATTTTTCCAGATGGTGAGAATTTGCCTAGTAAATGATTACTTTCAAGCATTGTATTGAGTAATCTTGGAAGCAGTAGTAGTAACGTTCTTAAATCTAGTCAGGAAATCTTTTAGATACAGTTTTCAAAGTGTGATTCACAGACCTCTGCGTCAGAATCATTTGGGTACTTTGTAAAAATGCCCAAGTTAGACCTATTTAATCAGAGCTCTGGGGTGGGGCCTGTAAATTCATCACCAAGGTAACGGAGGTAAGAGGTGTTTTTTGTTTTTCTTACAAGAAATGCCAGAATCTTCAATAAAAAAAAAAAAAAAATAGGTCTGGGAGTAAGGAGTCAGGCCAGGCTACTATTCTATGAGTGCCTACAGTTGTTCCTTTTGTCCACTTACATTGAGAATGTTTCCATTTCTTATTTTTCCCATTGATGTGCTGCAATGTTTTTCATTTTAACTTAGGACTAACCCAGCTTAGAAATCAACCTTTTCTCCCCCACCCCCAAAGCAAAAATCAAATTAAAATACTAATATTGTTCAAACTAGTCTTGTTCAAATTTATATTTTTCTAGCCTTGACTGTAACTAAGAGTGAATATGAGCCTGTTATGATTCAGATTCCTAGACAGAGATCCCCAAATGAATGGCTCAGATAAGAGAGGAGCTTAGTGCTCTCTCATGTACAATAACAATCACAGTGGGTTTTCCAGGGTGGTGAGTTGATCAGCTGCATGCAGTCATTCCAGGACCCAAGTTTCTCCCATCTTGTGTCTGCGAGCCATTAAGAGTTCACCTGGATTGTGTGCTTGATGCCGGGTCATCTCACAGTTTGCAGCCCGTGGAAGGGAAAATGCGGTCTGGCGGTAGCTCTCCCATAGTCCTACAGCCTTGGTTATGAGTGGCAGCCTTCATTTCTGTTGACATTCCACTGGAGACAATTTAGTCACATCTAACAGCAGAGATGCTGGGGAATACAGAGAATGGGTTTGGGTTGACACAGAGTAGCGGCTACCATGTCGTAGCTGTATATATATCATCAGGATAGATGTTTAACTTTAGGGAGGAAAAGAAAAAAGGAGTAGGGGGAGATTTGCCACAAATCTTTGTTTTTACCAGCCTCAACTACAGCTGCTCCTCACTTAACCACCTACCTGTTTAATGACCACTTGGGCTTATGACCAGGTCTCCAGCGTGGGACTCCTCTTTCTCAGTCCTTGTCTTGTTCCTGCATTCGGTTAGTATTCACTACACGCAGTGTTCACAATCACGCGAGGCTACATATTTCGTTTGTAAGTGTGATACCGTGTGATGTCTGCTGAAAAATGCATACCCTATGGCACCAGGACATATCCCGAGACATCCAGCTTTAAGCTCCTCGTTTATCAACCAGTTCACTTAATGGCCTAGTCATGGGAATGGAACTCAGTTGTTAAATGAGGAGTGCCCATGTTATAAACCTCAGTGAGCTCTTAATGATATCCAATAACCTTTCCACATTTTTCCAGACTGTTCACTCCCCCTATCTTACGGATGATATTTCATGTTTTCTTCTATCACCTCTGCCTCATCTCCACTCTTAGTCAATGACCTCATTTCCTATTTCATAAGAACAATAGAAAAAAAATTAGAAATTCTACCAACTCCCACTTTGTCTACCTATCAGCATCTGTGCCCATGTGCTCCGTTGCTTTTTCTCTGTTACCGTGGATATATTATTTAGGCCACTATTCAAGGCCAGCTCCTCCACATGCCTGCCACATGGTGTCCTCACTCGCTTACTCAAGGGCGTAGCTCCAGCTAGTCTTCCTTTTCTCCTGGGTCATCAGTTTCCCACTGTCCGTCATGTCCTTCCTGTTAGCATGTTTCTTTTTTTAATCCTTTCTAAAAAGACAAACTCTCAACCTATTTCTCCCTCCGGCTACTTTCCCATTTCCTCAAAAGAGTAGTTAATCTTGTTTCTGGTCCTCCCATTCTCTTACATCTGATCCAATCAGGCTGCCTTGTCACTGCACAGAAAGTGTTCTTTCCACAACCTCCCATGTTGCTAAATCCAATAGTCAATTATTTATTCTCATTCTGACTTGTCAGCAGCTTTTAACACTGCAAGCACTCCCTCTTTGTTGATGCACTTTTGTGCCAGGCTGTCACCAGGTTTTCCTCCTAAATCATGGGTTGGTCTTCCTTTGCTGGTTTCCTCTTATTGCTCCCACCTATTAATAGTAAAGTGACAGTGCTTCAAGGCATAGTGCTTGGACATCTTTTATTTTCTTCCACTGTCTCGGTGTTCTCATTCTGTTCCATGTTTTTAAACAGTACCTATTTGCCAATGATTTCCAAATCTATTTCTCCAGCTTGGACTTCTTCCATGAGCTCCAGTCTCAAATATCCAATTGTCTGTTCTACATCTTCACTCGAATGTCTACTTGGCCTCTCAAATTTAACATTTTTAAAACAGAATTCCTAAAATCCCATCTCCACAGTCCAAGTCTGCTTCTCCTTTCTAACTTAAGTTAATACCAACTCTTTTCAGTTCCGTAGACAAAAGCCATACATTTCTCCTTGACTCCTCTCTTTGACTAATCCCGTCTTCTCCACATCTAATCTAAGAGGAACTCCCATTGATTTACCTTCAAAGTCACCTCATTACCTCTACCACCAGCCTGGTCCAAGCCACTGTCAACTCTCACTTGTATTACTACAATAGCCTTCTCACTTCTCCAACAATCTTCTCTCAACCATAGCAGCCCATATTTTATCCTATCACTCCTGTTCAGACTCTCGAATCTCCCTAACCTATTCAGAGTAAAAGATAAAGTTGTTAAATTATGCACGGGACCCCAATGGTCTGTCTCCTTACCTCTGTGATTCCATATTCTCCCTATCCTTCACTCTAGCCAGACTGAATATCTTGCCAGATGCCCACCTGTGTTGGGGCCTTTGCACTTGCTGGTTCCTATGCCCAGAAAACTCTCCCCCTTGATTTTGTTTCATTTGCTCCCTCACTCCAATCAGGCCTTTGCTCAAGTGCTAGCTTTCCATGAGAACTTCTCTGGTCATCCTATGTAAAATGCAGTCCATACCCATTCCTTATCCCCTCTCCTTAATTTCTCCTCAGCACTTACCATCTACTAATGTAGCAGGTATTTATTAATTTATTACTGTCATCTCTCTCCTCCCATTAGAATTTTTTTTATATAAAGGGTCATGTCATCCGCAAATAGTGACAATTTGACCTCTTATTTCCCAATTTGGATACCTTTGATTCCTTTCTCTTGCCTGATTGCTATGGCTAGAACTTCCAGTACTATATTAAATAACAGTGATGACGGGGGCATCCCTGTCTTGTTCCTGATTTTAGGGGAATAGGTTTCAGCTTTTCCCCATTCAGTATGATGTTAGCCGAGGGTCTCTCATATATGGCCTTTATTATGTTGAGATACTTTCCTTCTATACCTATTTTATTTAGTGTTTTGATCATAAATGGATGTTGTACCTTGTCGAAAGCTTTTTCTGCATCAATTGAAAT
>PVJL010013779.1:0-30845 GCA_004026885.1 Lyroderma lyra
GTCTAACCTCGCCTCCTGCGTGAAGCCCCCCAGGCCTGCCCCCACGGTCACTTCCAGGCTTCGAATGGATGACAGTGGCCTTTGGCTCCTCCACAAAAAGGGTTTTCAGGAGGGGCTTTGACCTCAGAAAACTGTCCCCTCCAAGCATGTCCACAGCCCCACAGCCAGAGTGCAGGGCATCAGGGTCTTCATGGAGGCGAGTGCCTCTGAGTGGGTGCTGGGGCGCTCTCGGGAGGTACCCCAAGATTACACCAGAGTGGGGCTGCTGGGTGGGTGACAGGGCACCCTGAGTGAGGGGATGGGCAGCACAGGTCCAGGGGGAGGGACACTACAGGAGAGAGGACAGGGGCAGCGGGCAGATCGAGTTGGCAGCTTTGGGGGGGACTTGAGGACTTCAGGTTGGGGGTCGGGAGAGGAGGGGTCAAAGGGTTATGGGGGCCCTGGTGCAGGCGATGGCAGCGGGGACGCCGTCCCCCGGGGGAGGAGCTGTGGGCTCCGGGCCCGGAGGGGCTACACCTGCAATCGCCACCTGGTGCAGCCTGCAGAGGGACCTGGGAACCTCCGGTGGCCACGCACCGAGGCTGGCTGCAGTGGGGCCACCTGGACACCAGTTAGAGGCACAGGCTCGTCAGGGGAACGAGGCCCCGTGGTCCCCTCCTGCTGGGCACCCGGCGGAAGCTGTGGGGCGGGGGTCGCGGTCCAGGGAGGGCTGATGACAGAGCAGGGCCTCCTGCGTGTGGCTGGCACCCTGCGTGGTGGCCCTCGCCTGAGCTGTGGGCGTGGGGACTGTGGGAAGCTGCCACATGAATTAGGACACGGAACGGTGGGGCCCCAGGGGACAGGCCGGGGCCAAGCGGTCTCAGAGGGTGGGCGACGCCTGGGGGGCCTCACGTGTCCGCCCAGGTCAGGAGCCTCCTCCTCCCCCCTCGCTAGGTCCCACAGAGCCCTGGGAGCTCGGACGGAGCGCAGGCCTGGTGACGTTGGGGTGACTACTGCGGGGGGGCCCGCGTCCCCGGCCCCCGAGTGCAGCGGCACTCAGAGATGTCTTCCAGTCACCAGTGGCGGTCCCACCTCCTGCCGCCCATCGAGGAGGAAGAGGAGGAGGAGGAGCTGGAGTTCGGTGAGCAGGGCCGGGGGGCCCGGCCTCGCCCCCACCCCGGGCAGCTTGCTCCTTGGGGCCCACGTTCCCCCCCCCCCCGTTTCTAAGTCCGTGCTCCGTGCCTGCGGGTGTCAGCGGGGGCTCCCGGAGCCGCCCTCGGACTTGCCGCCACCGGCTCGGGCGTGGGACACGCGGGGATGCCCACCGCAGGCTTCCCTGCCCGAGGAGGGGTTACCCACCTTTGTGCGAGCGCTGGGCGACCGGGGAGTCACAGTGGTCACCGGCTCCCCGGCGTGGCCCTGTGCCCCGAGCCCGCCGCCAGCCCCGCAGTGTCCTGGTGCCCCCCGCCCCCCGCCGGCGCCCTGAAGATCGCAGTGCGGGCCCAGCCGCCGGGACGGGGAGGCGCCCCAGCACGCGGCCTCTCGCTTCCCTGCCCCGCAGACCCCCCCGGCAGGGCAAGCCTGGGCAAGCCCCTGAGTGACCGCCCGCCCTGGGAGAAGGTGGTCGTGGGCAAAATCAGAGCCATGTCGGCCGCGGAGAGGAGCCTCGCGTTGGAGGCCGTCCAGGGGCACAGCCAGGTACGGCCGTGGGGGAGCCCCGTGCTCACCCCGCCAGGCTCTGCCGCTCCGGGGCTCCCTGCGGACCGAACCCCTGGGGTCAGACGCCGTGTTGATGCCCATAAACCAGGCGTGAGCCTGGGTGCCCCCCGGGGCCGTGGGTGCTGCGCTGGGGTCCAGCGGGGGGGAGGGGCGCACGGCCAGGGTCACACGAGAGTGAGCCCCGGCAGGGCCCCTGACCGCCAGCCCGGCGAGCAGGCGGGGCCTGAGCACGGTGACCCATCTGCCCGCAGCTCAGCAAGGAGGAGGGGGCACCAGGTACCAGCATCCAGGAGCTCCTGCTGTCCTTGAACCTGGACGTCGAGCAGCCTTTGGAGGAGGTCAGTACCTGGGAGGGGTGCCCGCTGCCGCCTGTGGTGCCAGCTCAAGCCCCGCCCCCCCCAAGTGACTGACGTGACCTGAAGCTCCATGCACGTGGAAAGTACCAGAAAGGCACGAGAGGTGCTGCGGCCACGAGGAGGCTCTGCCCATACCTTGGCTTCCCTGGGACACTCACACCCAGTCAGGTGGGCCAGGCCTGGTGGGGACAGTGGCCTCGGGGTGGCTGCTTCCCCCGCTACGTCACTCAGCCCGTCTGTGCCGCCCAGGCCCCACTCTGGGCCGCAGCCATGTGGCAGTGGCCTCGCCCTCTAGCACGGGGACACTCGGCATGGCTGTGTCGGCAGTGACAGTCAGGAAATGGGCTCCATTCGGGTGGTGTGGCCCAATGCAGAAATGACAAATTTTCATGGCGAGAAAAATAAAGGACGAGTCTTGGACACTGAGTGGGACCTCCTGGACCCACGTGGCGTGCGGCTGGGGTGCAGCGGGGTCAGGGCTCCCCAGGGTGCCTGAGGGGAGTGGGCCAGAGGGCTCTATGAAGGGGGACCCGCAGGACCAAGCCGGGGCCCAGCCTCAGGGGCAAGGGGGCCTGGAGGGGAGGGCCGAGGCCCTAAATGAGGGGTCCTGCCCCACGGGAGCCACAAAGCTCGGAGCCCCAGGACGAGCATGGAAGCCGTGCAGCGGGGAGGGGGCTGTGCTGTCCCCCACGTACCACAGCCAGCCAGGGCCCTGGGGTGGGGGGTCCCAGACGTCATCCCCCATCACCCAGTGGTGACACCGCCTCCTTCCGGCCCCCCAGACCTTCCTCTTCCACGTGTACGGGCTGCTGCTCAGAGAGAGCGCCGGCGCAGACCTGGTGCGGAGGCACCTGGCCAGCCTCCTCGAGCTGTCCGCCTCGTCGTCCCGGCAGTGGAAGGTGGGTCGGGACTCCTTGGCCCAGCCGCTCGCACCCTCAGGCCACCACTCTGTGTGCTGTCACAGCACTTTGCCGGGGCAGGCGCGGTCCCTCGGGTGCACTGTGTCCCAGCTCCATCCCGGCCTGGCAGCCCCCCCACCCCCCCACCCCGGGGTGCATGCTCTCAGGGCAGCGGGGGGGGGGGGCACCGGCCTGCCTGCCTGTGCTGGGCCCTCGGGAGGGCTGGGCAGGAGCGAGCAGGCCACGCCGGGCGGGCGCTGCCATTCCCGACGGGTCACGGGGTCCTGTGACCCGCAGGGCATCGCGCTGGCCATCGGCATTGCGTCCGCCTCGCACATGGAGGTGGTGTGGGCCGTGCTGGATCACCTGGGCAGAACCAGCTTCCTGTCCCCAGACAGCCAGGTAGCCAGGGCAAATGGGGACAGGAGGGGCTGCGGCCTGGAGAGCGTCATTTGGGAGCGAGGGCGTGACCCCTGCCTGGCGTGAGCCTGGGGGCCAGAGCCTCCAGCAGGGCTGACCGTCAGGGGACTGTGTGTGACCTGGCCCCGTTTCCTCCCCTGGGCACCTGGCCTGGGGGATGCGTTGAGCTGCTCCGTGTTGCTAGGCAGCCCCTGTCCCCAGCCCCTGGCCTGGAGGAGCAGGTGAGCCATAGGGGTGCTCACAGGAGGGGTGCTGCCTGGAGTAGCAGCTGTCCTGCTGGAGTGTCTGGGGCCAAGGGCTCTTCTGGAGGAGGGGCTGGCCCGGGGCTTGGGGACACAATCTTGAGTCTGAGCACAGGGCTGGCACTCCCCCAGTGAGTCTACTCTCCTGGTGGGTTGGAGAGTCCAGCGGCCCCGCAGGCCCGACTGCCCACTTCCCCGCCCCGCCTGCAGCAGCCGGAACCCAGCCTGCACTGGAAGTGGGTCAGCAGCCTCTCCCTGCTCTGCTACGGGCAGATGGCCACGCACGCCGGGGCGGGCATGCTGCCCTGGGTGGACAACATCGTCTCCAGGATGGCGTGCTTCTACTTGTGCAGTGGCGACGTGAGCCTGGCCCTGGTCGGGTGGGCCCTGGGCTGCATGTGGGGTAGCAGGGATGGCCCGCGGACTCCCCCTGACTGCCCGTTTGTCCATCTGTGCACGGACAGGACAATAGTCTAAAAACGAAGTTCCTTTCGGCGTCCATCATGCTCATGCAAGCTCTCCAGTGGGAGAGGAGCTGCCAGAGCTACAGGTTCACTCAGATACCGGAGCTTATCCACTGTCTCCTGGTGAGTGACTCCTGCCCAGTGGGTGTCCGCAGGGACCACCAGGGCTGAGTGGGCTGGGCCGGGTGCCCCCGCCATGCCGGCGCCTGCTCTGCCCTTCCAGTGCATCCTGCAGAAGGAGCCCAATTTCCTGGCCACCCTCCTCCGGCAGAAGATCATATTGGTCATCGTGGGCCTCAGGTAGCTCCCCCTTGGGTCCCGGAAGGAGGACAGGCCAGGTCCTGTGAGTAATGGGTGAGGTCAGTGTGTGAGCCCATCGCAGGATGTGAATAAGGGCCAGGGTGGGTGGGGCTGGGACCAGGGAGCAGAGCAGTGGTGGACAAGCTGAAGCCAGGGGCCACGTTCCATCAGGGACAGTTTGACTTGGTTTCTCTTCCAAGATAGGTTGTTAACACTGGCACAGACTGAGCCCTGGTCCCGGTCACACACGCTGAGCCCTGACCCTGGTCACATGCTGAGCCCTGGTCCCAGTCACACACTGAGCCCTGACCCTGGTCACACGCTGAGCCCTGGTCCCGGTCACACACGCTGAGCCCTGACCCTGGTCACACGCTGAGACCTGGTCCTGGTCACACAAGCTGAGCCCTGACCCTGGTCACAGACAAGGCCCTGGCCTCTTCCACATATTGACTCCTGATCTGTCACAGTGCTGACACTGGCCGCAGAATAATCCGTAGGTTTTCTCACAAATACATGTCAATAAACCCGAGAGAAGTGAGTGGATGAATGGGATGGCCCCTCCCAGTCCAGATGGGCTCTTGTATTCCCCACCAGCACCCCACCCCCACCCCAAGACAGAGGAGAGTCTAAGGCCTGTTTGCAACACAGATGCACCCCCACATTCTAAGTTATACAAGCCTCTCCCTGCTGGGAGCCCGCGGGGGCCAGGCCTCCCGCTCTGAGGACGGGGAGCTGGGCGAAGACGTCCCCAGTCTCCTCTGTGCTTCCTCCAGTAGTCTGCGGCCCAGTCTCAAGCCCATGGTCAAGTCCAGGATCCTGCAAACCTGCTTCCAGAGCTTGTATGGGCTCCCGCCCACGGAGACGCTGAAGGGCTGCCTCCCTCCCCTGCAGTCCGTCCCCAACGTCACGGTGACTGTCCTGCTCGTGGGTCCTGCCACCTCCCCGGGGGGTCAGCTCTGGGTGCTGGGCCACGTGCAGCACAGCATGGACCACCCGTTCTGTTGCATCTGTCACCTTTGCACCTCTGTCGAACTCAGCGGAGCCTGTGTCTGGCTCCCCTCCTGGTGTGTCTCCTGTGACACTGGTCTACATACCTGTCTTTGCGCCAAGTGGTCTTGAAGTCACGTGGTACAAGCCCTCCCACTCTGCTCCCCGTTTTGCACGCTGCGTGTGCCGTTCTAGGTTCTCTGCATCCCCCTGGGAATCCCAGAGTCAGCCGGTCCACTTGGGCCAGACCGCATGCTGGGACGTGGACTGGGACTACGTTGGCTCTAGAGATGGTTTGGGCGTCACCAACACCTTCGCGGTGTCACGCCTTGTGGCCTGTGAACTCGGCGTGCCTGTGTCGCCAGGCCTGTACGTCCCCTCTCCAGGCTCCGCAGTTTTCGGTGCCCGTGTCCTGCCCCGTTGTCTCCTAGGCGTGTCCTATTCTTAACGATATCGCCGACGCCCTCCCAGATTTTCGCTCCCAGTTGCTCACTGCTGGGGTGTGTAAACACGACTGAGTTGGTACCGGGTACCGGTCTCGCGCCTGCCCGCAGCCTGGCGAACCTCACTTACCAGCTTTTGGGAGTTATTTTTTGTCGATTCCACAGGGTTTTATTCGAGGCTTCCAGGGACAGAGGCAGATCCGTCCTGCCGGCAGTGCTGGGGGCAGACGTCCTCGTCCTCGGGGCGCCCCCAGCCCGTGCGCGGCCAGCCGGGGTTGTCCGGGCTCCTCGTCAGGCTGGGCGCGGTCCCCGCCTGTCTAGTTTCCGGGGCGCGCTTCTCAGCCGGGGGCTGGGCCTGGCCAGAGGCTTTGGCGCGCCTGCGCTGGCGGAGAGGGTGGATTCCGACACGCTGCGTGCTCCGTCACTCAGCTCAGAACGCTTTGATCCCGTTGGGTCCTTCTCCTCTGACCTGTGGGTTACTGGGCGGGACGCCAGTTTCTAATTCAGTTCCGGCCAGAGAAAACGCTGTGAACAGACGCGACGCTTCCCGCGCGGCCAGGAAGGCCCGTCTGTGCCCGTGCGGAGCGCGCCCTCGGCCGTGTCTGGGCGGAAAGGTCACCGGGGTCCCACAGGCGAAGCGCGTCTACACACGCACTGCACTCCGCGATGACAGAGGGGTGCAGGGCCCCGGGCCGCCCTGCGCTGGTCTGTCTCTGGGCGGTGGTGCCAGGCGCCGCCAGCAGCTCCGCACGCGGGTTTCTGTGCTCCTGATGCGCCAACGCCGCTTCCACCGTGCAGCGGCCGTGTCCGCTGCGGGTGCGGCCTGTGCCTGGCAGCGCGCCGTCTGATGCGAACGTACCGGTCCTGCTGCCTCCCGGGCAGTGTCAGCAGCGGAGCCGCTACTCCTCCGCGTGGAGCTGGCAGTGTCACTGCGCGTAGAGTCTTTGCTGTGCTTCTTGGCAGACAGCGTCTTGCTGCATCTCGCTTTTGTGCGCAACCTGACGAGCTCGGCCTTGTAATTGCGGGAAGGGAAGTCAGGTGGCTGGGGCCATGCTGCCACCTTACTGTGTCCTGTTTGTCCTAGCGATTCCTGTTGCCTCTTTTCCTCTCCTCCTGCCTTCTTTCGAATTAACCGAACTTGTTTATGATTCCATTTTTATGTGGTTTTATTTATTATTATTTTTTATTAGCAAGAGCTCCTGTGGTGTTATTTTACTGGTTGTCTTAGGGCCCAAAGGAAGCATCCGGCTGCCCTGCTGGTGTTGTCATGCTCAATTTTACATACGTCACACAGACATTGCTGTCACCTCTGCTGCAAACAGCCAGTTATCTTTGAACAAGATTTCAGTAATAAGGAACCAAGTGTCTCACACTCACCTGGAGCTGCGCTGGTCTGCCGCCCGCTCCCAGGGCGAGTACAGGGCAGGTCGGGGGTGGCTTCCAGCAGAGTTCTGAGTATCTGTGCCACCACTGTCCCTGGGAGGGACCATGGGGCCAAGCAGGGAAGAGAGCGGGACTGAGCCGGAGGGACAGAGGTGTTTAAAGCGACCAGTGGACATGAGTATGGAAGCGATCTGTGGGAGTACAGTGGTGGGAGGGACACTGGGGGTGCGGTCCAAGGAGCCTGCCCGACTCACCAGGGCTCATCATGCCCCTGGGGCCCGGCCCTCGCCTGGGATGGTGCCCCAAGCACCGAGGAAGGGTTGCACAAGGGTGTTGGCCAGGGAGGGCCACAGGCGGGTGGCCAGCCCCAGGCCATGCGAGCCCAGGTAGCCGTGTGCCCCAGCAGGTGCTGTACCAGAAATCCGCGAAGGCCCTCGACCTGCTCCTGCAGACCTTTGTCGCCGAGAACAAGAGCATGGACGAGGTCTGCTTCCTCCTGCAGGTGAAGGACCCAGGGCTCCCAGGCCCACCTCACGCCTGGTCCCACACCCTGACCCAAGTGCCCGGGGGCCTCTCAGCTCTTGTAAGGGGGTGGCGTTGGGTATCTCAGAAGAGTCCATGGCCCTGGGGGTGCAGGGTGGCCCACTGACCTCACCTGGCGCTGCCCCGGGGACAGGGGAAGTCTCAGGAATGCACAGGCTGGGGATGCTCTCTGTCACATGCCCCGGCCTCCCTCGGTCCACCAGCCCCCGCCACTGTCGCAGTCCCGAGGAGGCCACTGAGGCAAGCCCAAAGCTCCCACGGCCCAGGGCGTTCCTGAGCGTTCCGGAGTCTGCTGTGCGGCTCCCTGGGAGCTGGGAGGCATGAGACGCGTGGTGGGGCAGGCCCAGCTACAGCCTCCCCTCCCGTCATGCATGCCCAGGGACAGGCCTGGGCGGGCGCTGCGGGTGGCCTGTGGGGCTGACTGGGCCCCCAGGCTCCTCTCTCCCTCCCAGCACACAGAACCCTGGCTGCAGTCGGACGAGAGCCATGAGCGCAGGCGGGTGGTGCAGTCCATCCTCCTGTTCCTGCAGCACGTGGTGGACAGCAAGGAGCTCACTGTGAGTCTCCCCACTGCCCGGCGCCTGCGGGAGGAGGGCCGGACTGGCAGGCCGAGCCAGGGAGGGCACAGGGAGCCCTGGGGCACTCTGCCTCCATGCCGGGCTCGCCTCCCAGCCGCCTTCTGACTCTGCCGGTCAGGAGTCACTGAGCACCTGACTTTCTGGGCACGCCGCTGGGGACGGGACACAAGCCCTGTCCTCATGAGAGCTTCCAAGCAAGACCTGAGGGAGGGGGAGGGGAGCCAGGCGGCCAGCCAGGAGCACGGTGTGGGGCCGTTCAGCCAAGGCCCCAAGGCGAGCATCGCACAGCCGCAGGGGCGTGAAGACAGACAACGGAAAAGGAGGGGGTCAAACACTAGCCCCCACTGTGCCGCCCATCGATTTTCAACAAAGACATCAAAGCTACTGAATGGGGAAAGCAAAGTACTTTGCACAAAAGTGTGGAAACAGAAGGGGCCCTAAGAGGGCTGGCGGGGGGGGGGGGGAGACAAGGGACAAGCTCCCCCCCCCCTCCATCTGGCACCACAGACAAAATCACTCAAGGTGGACCACAGAACGAAATGCAAAGCTTCTAGGGGCAAGCAGGCTTTCTCTACACATTTGGGACCGGCAGAGATGTCCCAGAGGGCAGCAAGTATAAATAAAAACCCGGATAAAATGGACTTGGTCAGCAGACGCTATGAAGGGACTCAACAGGTCAAGGGACGGATGGGAGACACCACGTGTAGGGCGTGTGGCCATGACAAGCGATGTGCATCCAGGGGGAAACGGGAGTTTCAATAAGGCAATCCTAAGAGCAACCGCCCGGGTTTACGGCAGGCAGCCGCCAAGCAGGCAGTTGTACAAAAGTCCGTGAAAATGAGTGTGCCCAACCCAGTCGGTCACAGGGCAATGCAAAGTGAAGCCACAACAGGACGTCACCACTTCCTGCTGGAACGCCAAAATGAAAAGGGCTGGCCATACCAAGAGGGGACAGGGACCAGGAAGGTCACGTTGCTGGTGCAAGTGCAGACCAGTAAGGCCACTGGGGACACCAAGTTTACCTCTGCCCACCGCCCCCAGTCCTGAAACCCTGCAGTTCCACTCTTAGTGTTTACTCAGAAGAAATGAAACCAGAAATCCATAAAAAATACCCTCGATGTGCCCTAACGAAGAACCCCGCAAGCCTCCAAATGATCAATTAGCCGCCTGTCAGAACAAACGTCATCAGAAGACTCAGTGTCCAGCACACAGTAAAAAGATGATGTGACGGGAGAAGAGGCACCCATGACTGGCAGACCGGGTCCGCAGAAACGCACTAGAATGACAGAGCTGCGGGCGTGAGGGAGCAAGACCTACGCCAGTATGTTCAAGAGTTTAAAGGAAAACATGAACACAGTAACAGAACAGACACGAAGCATCGTAAGCGGGAACCATAGAAAAAGAGCCAAGTGGAAACGCTAGGGATCGCAGGACACACCCTCTGGAAGGAAAGAGCAGATACTGCAGGACACAGTGCCCGCGACCTGGAAGACAGGACGAGCTTGGCACAGGACCCGCGGAATCGGACGCACCGGAGCCGGGCCTCAGTGACCCGTGGGCGCCTGGCGTGCACCTGCAGTCCCGGGGGGGGGGAGGGGAGAGCGCTGGCACAGAGCGAAGGCGCTGGTGATACACGGCTAGAAAGTTTCAAATGTGGGGAAGCGGCTCCAAGAACGTCCGTAACCCTCCAGCAGCAGCAGGTCACAGCACATCGCAATCAAAACTGCTGAAAAACCATGATAAATGGAAAAAAAGGGATCTTAAAGCAGCCAGCAGAAATAGAACACGACACGCCGTGCGGGTGCGGGCAAACCCTAAGACGGCCACACACTTTGCGCCAGAACTGATGCTGTGCCCTTTCGTGGACAGTGGAGGTGATACTGTCCCTGAGTCACCTCTCAGGACACTGGAGTCAGGGCAGTGAGGCGCCGTCCTAAAGCTGGGGGGGTGCTCCGTCTCAGATGCTGAGCCCGTGCCCTGCCCACACGGTGCCCAGCACAGGGACAGACTGGGAGGATCGGACAGTTGGGAGGGACGGTGGAAGGGACACTGAGAAGCTCGGCTTGGCTTTGCCGACTGTCCACCCTCCCCAGGAAGAGGCCACACCCTCCACGCTGGGCCACCAGATCGGCCTGCTGCTGCTGCTCTGCCGGGACAAGGACGAGGTCACGTCGAGC
Source organism: Lyroderma lyra (assembly GCA_004026885.1). Lineage (NCBI taxonomy): Eukaryota > Metazoa > Chordata > Mammalia > Chiroptera > Megadermatidae > Lyroderma > Lyroderma lyra. Next base: position 10,491 of record PVJL010013779.1, read on the forward strand.
CACTCCTGCCGGTGTGTGTGCCTGTGCCTCCAGCTTCTGATCCAGCAGAAGGGTGAGCTGCGAGCGGGGAGGGGTCCGCACGGCGGGGTGGCGCTTCCCAGGCCCCAGCCCGTGTCCTGACTGGTGAGTGTCCCCCCCACAGGCAGGAAGGAGCTCACGTACTTGAATAAATTGAAGACTGTCGAAGCGAGGGCCTGCCGGGGGCTGGAGACGAAGTTCGGCCAGCTGGTGAAGGTGGGGCCTCTCAGAGCTGGGGGCCGGGAGGGGCTGGCACCGTGGCCTCGGCCTGACCACGGGTGGAGGGGGGGGCGTGCTGCGGCTCAAACCGCCCCGGGAGTTGCTCCCACCTTGAGGCTGGGGCTTCTGCACCCCGAGTCCTTCACTGCCTGCGGGGGTGCCTGACCTGGGCAAGGCTGCTCGCTCCCGTTGTCCCCAGTGCCATAGTCCAAGGAAAGGGGCAAGCGGTGAGCCTGGAGCAGCTGGGGGTGGCCCGCGGCCTGCCGAGGCGAGCTGGGCGGGGCACGGACAGCCTGGTGGAGGACCCTTCTCCCTGCAAGGCTGCGGAGCCCCCCCAGCCCTGCCTCCGAGCCCACATGCAGGACAGCCTGGACAATGGCCGACCCCGCGGCCCTCAGCCCAGCCCCTTTGGCACAGGCCTTGAACAGGCACCTGACCGTGGCCCAGCACACACAGCTCATCCTCACGCTCCTGCACGGGCTCTGCGGCCGCAGCCCCCCGCACCGTGACCTCGCCTCGCAGCTCCTGCTCATGGTCTTTGAGAACAACGGCGTCAGGCAGGAGCAGGTGGGCACAGGCGCAGGAGGACCTGTCCGGGGAGGCGTGGGGTGCAGGACGGCCACAGGTCCAGGCTGCCCGTGCACGTGCGTGGGCATACCCCACCTCTTCGTGGAGACCCTCGGAGCCCTAACTGCCAGCAGGGCTGAGCCTCAGCGATGCCCCAGGGTCCCCACGTCACCCTGCTGTCTGGCTGGACCCCCTCAAGGTCCCAGGGCCCTGCCTCGGTCACAGTCTGGTTCAGCAGGAGAGAGAAATCCCACCCCCCACTGTCCACCACGTCGGGATTTAATTGTCCTCCGCCTGGCTTGGCCAACCCAGTCCCCGGCCCACAGGGACACTCGTGTTCCCGGGGCTGGTTGACCCCTCGGGGTTGAGTCCCATTTCTGCAGCCGTGAGGTGAGAGGCTGCTCCCACCTGCTGTCCCCGCCGGGCCCTGTGCGTGTCCAGTTGCCTCGCCCGGCTGCAGAGATGCCTGGTGTGGGAGGTGGCAGCAGGAGGCTGTGCTCCCTGCACAGGTGACCGAGATCCTGCAGGGCCTGCTCCAGGAGCTGCCCCACGTCGCCTTCAAATACGTCTTGCATACCGTGACCAAGATGGTGGGGGTTCTGGGGGCCCAGCACACCCAGGAGACAGTGGAGGTGATGCTGTCCCTGTGTCAGCCCTCAGAGAGGTAGGTCACCCTCATGCACCACCCTGAGGGAACACGTGGCCATCGCCTGAGCTCCGCCCTCCTAGTCCACGGTCACTGCCTGGACAGACACCCTTCCTGGGGAGGCGGAAGTACGCACGAGCAGCAGCCCAACTCCACCCTTTCCTAAGCCCCAGAACTGGGCCAGTGGGATCCCCAAAGGTGGGGTCCCAGGTTGAGGGGCTGAGGTTCCGGCGGTCCCGGCAGGGGGCTTTCTGCACAGAAATGTCCCCCAGACTCAGAGAACCCCAGATGCCAACCTGCAGAGGGGCCGCAGGTCAGCGGGGGGACGTGGAGACGTAAACCGGCCCCCCCCCCACAGCTCCCGCCAGCAGCCCCTGGCCCCAGGCACACCGGGTCCCCGCCAGCCCTCTGGACTGAGCACCGCGGGGACTCTCTGGGTCCACCCAACGCGGTGTGGGCTGGCCGGCCCCGCTGGGTCAGATGTGCACCCTGACCAGACCCGACGGGCATGTGTGCACCTTGAGACTGTGAGGAGGGACCCTGGTGCCTCAGGGAGCACCTCTGGGAGCATCGCCTGTCCCGGGGGCCACAGGGCATTCTCAGGGATTCGTGGGGGCCTGCCGGGGTATGAACCCACTTTCCCAGGGAGGAGACAGGCTGGGGAGGCACAGGGCTTTGCTCTGGGGTGCACGGCACCGGGGCGTGAGCAGGAGCTACCTGCACTCAGCTTTGAGCAGGGCCCCCCCAGTCCTGCTAGTCAGCAGATTCCAGCCTCCTGGCCCCCACCCCCTCCACGGAGGGGTGCACCCTCCCGGAGGGGCCTGGCCGCCTCCATGCTAACATGCCCACAGGCCACCCTGCTGTCCCGGGGTGAGTCCCGCCTGCACCCTGCTCAGTATGGCCAGCAGCTGCTGGGACTGGACTCCCTGCCTCCCCAGGCAGGTCATACCCCTGTGGAAGGCCCTGGGCACCAACAAGCAGATGGCCCGCAAGGTCATGACCCTGCTCTACATGAAATTGAAGCTGCGGCCGCCCAAGGAGCTCATCAGGCTGTCGGAGCGGGTGCAGCTCACGTCCCTGCTGGTGAGCCGACAGCCATGCCTGGGCATCCAAGGGCCCTACAGGATGCCAGGGTCACCTGGCTTGAGGGTCTCACCACGAAGAGCCAAGGGCTCTAGATGCTGAGTCCCAGGGTGAGGCCGGGGCACTGGGACTGTTGGGGCCCAGTCAGGGGTAGGCAGTGGGGCCTGGGGACAGGGTAGCCCTATGGCTGCTGCTCCTGGGTCCTCTGCTCACCGGCACCAGGGCCATGCAGGGACCAAGGGTGGTGGCCCATCGGGGTCCTGCTGTCGCCCACTGCAGGCCCTGAGCACCATTTACGAGCTCCTCTACATCCAGGAGTACAGGGCCGCTGTGCGCTGGGCCTTTGCGGGGCTCCTCCTGGGCCTGCTCACGCAGCTCCACTACCTGTTTGAGCTGGGCGCAGTCGAGGGCCTCGCAGACTACCAGGAGGACGTCCTGGACATGAAGCCGACCGGCCCCTGCAGGTGACATGTGTGACCGGCCCCAGTGCCCAGCGCCCTCTCTGTGGTCCCTCCCATACTTCCACAGAGTGCCCGGTGGGCTAGGTCCTGGGCTAAGGAACCTGGGGGCTTGCAGTTCAGGGTGGGGAGCAGGGGCCGAGCAGTCGACAGCAGTCAGGAGTTAGGGTCCCCAGGGAGGTGAAGCTCAGAAGGTGACAGCTGGCACAGACCCAGAGGAGCAAGTGTGGGATTGGGGGCGGGGAGCCACTGCCTCCTGGGACTGGAGCCCCTCACCCTGACTCACCTCCTCCTCCGCATGCCCCACGCGCCCCCAGGATGTGCCTGGAGGCCCTGAAGGGTCTCTTCTGGACCACTGACTACTGGGAGGTGTTCGCCTACCTCAAGCTACTGAGGGGCTGGGAGCTTTTTGAGCACCTGGGGACCTTCACAGAGGGCGTGACCCTCCTAGCCAGGTAAGCACCAAGCGTGGGAAGGGCCTAAGCCCAGATTGCACTCCGCACAGGGACTCTGCGCTTCCAGCTCAGTCACCTGGGCCATCTCCCTGAGGGAGCAGGTCTGTCGGGGGAGGAGAGTGACCCTCCTCTACCGCAGGGTCCTGGGTCTGCCTCTTCCACCCGACAGGGCCATGGCCCACTACGACTGCGAGGTCGAGGCCGTCCTGGGGCAGGCGGTCATCTCCCTGAAGAGCTCTGAGGAGCGAGACAACATTGTGGCCATCCTCATCCTCACAGAGGTCAGCCCCTCCTCCCGGCCCCCCCCCCCCCCCCCCCCCCCCCCCCCCCCGTGCTCTCTGGCCCTTAGGGAGAAGGTCAGAGAACCGGACCTGCACCCCCACCCTCCAGAAAAGGCCTCCTGACTGTGCCTTCCAGGCAGACCTGCCTGCTGTCCGGAAGTGCCACCAGCTGTCCCACCCCACCACCTCACGCGATGCGACAGGCTGATGTCCCTTGGTGGCCATGATGGTGGCCTGACTGTACCGACCTGGCTCAGTTTCTCAGCAGTCGAGAGCTCACCCAGTATGTGTCTCGGAAATGCATGGACAACTTCCTGAGCCTGGGCCTGAGCAGCCCCCACCGGCTGGTGCAGGCCATGAGCCTGAAGGGCCTCAGCAGTCTCCTGATGCCCCCGAAGAAGAAGGTGCGTGCAGGAGGGGCCCCCTTCCACCCCAGGAGGACTTCCGGGAGGAGGAGGCATTTGAAAAGAGCCTCCACAACAGGTGGAATTGGACAGGGTGGATGGGGACCTCAGGCCTGGGGCAGGAGAGGGTCCAAGTGTCTGGGGGACCCTGCTGTGTGGCACAGACCTGGGGATCCTAGAATTTCTGAGCTGGAGGGAGCTCTGAGGTCAGAGACTTTGGCCTCCTTACCTGCCAGCACGCCCGCCAGGTGGTCGGGTTCATGCTCCAGCCAGCACATGGGAGACGCAGGTGGGGGTGTCCTTCCTCCTGCTGCCCGGGGCCTCCCAGCACATGACCCGCGATGGGCGCTGGGGTCCCCTGTTGAGCGTGAAGGGGAGGTAGCAGGTGGGCACAAGAGGCTGCTGCAGCTGGAGGTGGAGGTGGTGCCCCGGGAGCATCCATTAGGAGGAAGCATGGCAGCTGGAGGCAGCGGCGGCGTCTCCCTCCCGCAGGTGGACCTGCTCCAGAACCGGCTGGCCGGGCTGCTGGACAGCTTCCCGAGCCCGGACCCCAAGGACCTCCCGGGCCTGATGGAGGTGGTGGGCGACATCCTGCACTGCCTGGGCGCGCGGGGCGCGGGCGCCTTCAGCCTCAGAATTGCCCAGCACCTGCTGCCGCTGTTTGAGGATGTGAGAACCCCGCGTTTGCGCAGCTCAGCCCACCAATCAGAGCAGCGAAGCTGCTGGCCCCGCCCCCTTTCCCGGGGCTTGTGGGAAAGTCCCGGCGGGTGGAAGTGCCCGCAGTGAAGCGGGCTCGGGACAGGAAGGTTCCACGAGGGCTCAGGGGTGACCAGCTCGTCCAGAGGACGAGCAGCAGCTTGTCGTTAGAAACACCCTCGGGGCAGCCACGTGGCGAATGGGTGGGGTGGTGGCCGGAGGGCGGGTGGGCGGGGTTCTCAGGAAGTGAGCAGAGGTGGGGGGTGCGGCACGTGCAGGAGCGGGTGGGGCGGGGGCGTCGCAGGTGGGTGAGATCCCGGGAGGTAGAGCCAGGTGGGGGCCAGATGGGGCTGCCCTTCACGCAGGAGTCCTGGAGACCCCGGGGCTGCTTGGCTGAGGGGAGGCCCGGCCGCCCCGGCAGGAGCGGGAAGGTGTGCGTGGAGGGGCCATCTTCCTGTACGGAAGTGTGGTCTGCAGCGGCGGCAAGAAGTATCAGCTGGAGCTCAAGAAGCACGCCTTCCAGTCCCTGGTTCCGCTGCTCTTCCACCTGGCCGACTCCTGCCCGGAAGTGGTCATGGTGAGCGACCCGGCCCCGCCTCTGGGGGGGGGGCGGCGAACTCCACCCCGGCAGGCGGCCTGGGGGCGGGGTGCGACCTGCTGGTGGTGGGTCAGTCGGCCTTGGCCTCGGTGAGGGGAGGTCAGGGCTAGGCTGCCATCCTGGACAGTCCACTGGCCAGGCCTTGCAGGGGAACGTGCGGACGGCGAACAGGAGCGGATCCATCCAGGGTGGCGGCGGTTCCGTGGGACCCACCTGTCTCCAGCTTTTCCCCTCCTCCCCCACACATGAAAGCAGACCCTGAGCCCCACATTTGGGGCTGGGGTGCATGCCATGCCCTGCTCCAGGGCGCCCGCCCCCTGGGAGAGGTGGCGCCTGGTTCCCACAGAGGTTAGGGAGCCGCCCCTTGGCTACCAGCCGTCTCTGGGCCTCAGGGCTTCCGAGGTCATGCGTTTGTCAGGTGCCTCTGATCTGGGGGAATGCCCTGTCTCCCAGGAGAGAGACGCCTCCTGGGAGGACAGTGGCACTGGGAGGGCGGTGACCCACGTCTGTCTGTCTGTCCGTCTCTCTCGGCACCTGCAGAAGACGAAGTTCACCTTCCTGCGCTGTGCCATCTTGCTCAAGTGGGAGTTCCGGAAGGAGCTGTTCAGCAAGTTGGCGTGGGGCCAGGGCCTGGGTGCCGAGTACGACATTTTCATCTGCATGGTGAGAGGAGGGGCGGGGAGCTGGGGCGATGGACACAGGCCGTGTGCCTTCGGGGCCCTCTAGGGATCAGCACACTTCCAGCGCCCTCTGAGGGGCAACCCAGATGGGGGTGGGGCGGTGTCGGGACCTCCTCAGTGACATCTGCCTCGGCCCCGTGGGTATGGATCGCTCGTGCCTCTCGGGGGAGCCATGGTCTCTCAGCAGTGGGCTCAGGGTCCCCCAGCTGGGCCCTGTGGGAGACCACCCCCACCGTGTGCCTGGACCGGGGGAGCCGTGCTTGGCAGCTGTCCCCACTGACCACCATCTCTGCCCCGTCTCCAGGTGGAGAGCAACTTCGCCAGCTACCACCAGTTTCTCATGCAGGCCTCGAGTTACCTGAGCAGCCGCGACAAGAACCTGAAGCTGATGGCCATGAAGTTCATCGGTAGGTACCGGCCCAGTGGCCTTGTGCTCCCAACCACGGTGCCCATTAAGCCCCGCCCCCGTCACTGCCCTCCGCCCTGAGCTGCCACGTGGGACCAACAAGCGTCGGTGCCCTGGGGCGTGCTCCAGCAGGGGCAGTGGGCAGGGCCCCGGCCGCCACTTCCTCCCTCCTGCACAGGGGGCATACTGCAGGACTACTTCCCCGAGCTCTGCTTCTTCCTGAAGAAGGGCGACGTGAAAATCCTCAGGAAACGTGAGCGCAGATGCCCGGGCTGGGGCGGCCCCTCCCGCACCCACAGGTGCCCCCGGCCCCGCCCCCGCCCACTCCCCCAGCCCCTTCCCCGCTTCCCCCACTGGAGGGGCCTCGTGGTCCGAGCCTCGGGTCTGTGCTGTAGAATTCGAGGTCCTCCGGCGGGAGCAGGACTCCATCAGCCGCAGGTTCTGCCAGCACTATTTGGGAGATATCGTCCAGCTGTCCAAGTACGTGCCACACTGAGCCCAGCTGCCGGCTGCGCTGGTTGTGTTGGGTTGTGTTGTGCCACTCTCTCTATTAAATGTGACAGAGTTCCCCTGGGCTGTCCCTGCCCTTTGCCTCGCCCTCCCCGTGGCCGCCCCTGCTGACTGGCCGTGGGCCTGAAGGGTGGCTCCTTGGGCCAGTAGGAGTCCCAAGCTCACCCGTTGGCACTGGGTGGACCCAGAGCCTCAGGGTTTATCCTTGACCTCCCCTCCCCCCGCCCTCCCCAGGCCATACCAGGTCCTGTGATCCCTCCTCCCCAGCACCCGGAACCTTCCCACATGCCTGCCCTGGTCCGGCCCCCAGCTGCCCCGTCCCTGGGCCTTCCCAACCGTGTCCCACAGCCCGAGCAGAGCTTCCCAAACGCACATCCCAGCCCACGCCTGTCCTGTCCTCAGATCATGTTTAAATCTGGAGCGGGCCCCGAGACCCTCAGGGGCCTGTCCTCGCCCTCCCCTGCCCCCAGCGGGACAGAGCCCGGGCCTTGCAGCGTGGATGCGAGCCCCCGCCCCCGGCCCTGGTGCGGGCCCCTCAGCTGTGGCCCACAGCCCCCTTGTTGTTCCCTGTGGCTGCTCAGAATGTTCCAGCATGTGGTACTCACTCTGTAAGTGTGAAGCAAATGCAGACGAGGCCTAGCAAGGGGTTCTCCCTCTGGGGGAGAAGCCGTCTCTGGGGAGAAGTGCACAGGCTCTCTGATAGCCACCCAGGGCCTATGTGAGGGGCCCTGTCAAAGCCCCAAGGTCAGCCAGACTCCCACCTCCAGCCTGCCGGGCATCCCCCGGGGCTGGGAGGGGCAGGCGGTGTCGGCAGAGAGAAGGCAAGAGGCCTGACTGATGCCCAGGGATTCCAGAGGGCAGAGGGCAGGAGGGCGGGAGGGCCAGCTACATGGGCAGGGGGCTGTGCTGGGGGCTGGGGGTGCTGAGAATCCCGCCTGGGGTCGGGACCCACGTCTGCTGATGACATGCAGCCAGTCGGGGTGCTGGGAGGACAGCAGCCCTCCCCCAGCAGTGGTCATTCTGCTGCCACCCCCGCACCCTGTGAAGGTGACGCTGGGGGGCGGGGGCGCCCGAGCTGTGGTGAGGACAGGTGGCCAGCACTGCGTTTTGAGGTCCCAGCAAAAGACACTTAGGCTGAGGGAATGGGTCAGAAAGAAGGGGTGGTCGGCTGTGTGGGGCGATGCTGAGCTCGGGGTGAAGAAGGGGGAAAGGGATCAGGGTCTTTATCAGGGGGACTTTGGGGCTGGCAGGTGGGGACAGCAGCCAGCAGGGACGTGTCCAGCCTCTGCACGGTGCGGACTCGAGGTTCCGAGACGCCTCCCCGTAAAATGCAGCTTGGCCTGGGACATTGGCGCCCTCGTTAGCGGGGTGCCGGCTCTCACAACCAGCAGGGAGAACCTAAAGGCGTGAAGCCCAATTGCAATTCTTTGCTTTTCTGAAATAAACCCATTTTACTGGAGAAATAGTTGGCTGTCTTCTGGTTTAAGCACAACGGGTCAAAGCGGATTAAAAGTATTTTTTAAATGTAATTACTTAAAACCTCAAGAAAAGATCTCACGGTAATTCCAAAAACGTGAATTAAAAACATTCTTTGACTGGATTTTAAAAGTCCAGTTGTGTTGGCTGTCACATGAGATAGTCCCCTGAGGGTTGGGGGGCCCTGAGCCTAGGAAGGGTCTGGGAGGGATCAGGAAGACATGAGGGGAGAGGGGGGACTCGAGCTTGTGCAGGACGGAGCCGGAGAGGGGACAGGGCCCTGGAGGTCACAGGGAGATGAGCTGTCCTGGAACCCCGATTTGCAGGCCACCCCGCCGCCATCTGCCTCCTGAGGAACTGCCGGTGATGGAGAGGGCGGGGGAGCGGATGGGGTGCTGCCTCCTGCCTCCCGACCCCCCCCCCCCGCCCGTTGGGGTCCATATGGTGTTCCCAGGGAGCCATATTGAGCCCAGCAACACCTCCTCCGTCTTCCTGGAGGGCTGGGATCCGCCCTCACCCTGCGGCTGGGTCCCTGTCCCTAGTTGGGGTCCCTGCTTGGTGGGAGGCCAGGATTGGGGTGCGGGGAGAGGGCATGCAGGAAGCCCACCCTCCTGGGGAAGCCCTGCCTTGGTGTCCCCTGGGATTTGGGGAGGGGTCTGAATTTGTCCTATGATGCCACATGTCAAAGCGAGTTTCTAGACAAGTAAATCTTAGGTCCTGTAATCCTCAACTCAGGCCTCTGGTGCTCTGGCGCCGGCTGACCAGGGCTCTTAAGCACACCTGCCCCGGGCCAGCGGCACCCCAGAGCACCCCAGGAGGGAAGGTTCTGGAGCCACTCAGCTGAGCGCCGGCGTGAGCAGGCGCTGCCTCCTCCGGAGCTCTCGCTCCCCGCTCCGCCAGGGCCTTATTTGGAGAAGCTTCCGCTCATGGGGAGCGGTGACTGCCACATTCGCCAGCTATTCGCAGACGGCCCTCCCCTCTGGTTATTTTTAGGGTCTGCAGAAGCACTCGGGGAGCCCGCGGCTCCCCATGCCTGGAGAAGTGTGGAGTCCCACAGACTGGGCCAGGAGGGGCCCTCAGTCACTCAGTCCGGCTCTGACAGAGGGAAACTGAGGCCCAGAGGGATGGGTTTGACCCAGGTCAAGGCCTCCTGCCTCCAGCCAGCCCTGCTGCCGGGGAGCAGTGTGCACGCAGTGGCCACGCTCCGTTGAGTCTATGCCAACATCTTTCCCACCCTTGGGGTGCCCCAGTGGGCAGGGTGCACCAGGCAGGGACGCGTATGACGGTGTCTGCAGGGGCCAGAAACACCCCCACCATCTCACAAGGATCTGCTGGGAGGGGACTGTGGGACCCCCCCCTCCTCTGCAGGGGGTCTGAGTCCTCCCCAGGCCATAGGCATTCGGTGGCAGATCAGGGATGGAGGTGGGGACCTGTGTGACTCCCGACCAGTGAACTCCAGGGCCTGGGGGCAGCTCCGGGCAGGGCCTTGATGCCCTCTCCAGGGTCTGGGGGCAGGGCCTCCTCAGAACAAGGCCTCATTGGCGGGGTCTGGGGGGTTGGCGTCCAGGGCCCTGCACTGTCCATCTGTCGGGAAGGATGGCCTGGCCAGCGCCAGGGCAGTGGGATGGCAGAGAGGGGCGTAGATGGCAGTTTCTGGGGTTCTGAGGAGGGTCACCAGCTGCCGTCACTCCCGGGGAGCCCCAGGGAGCGGCCTTCATGCCAGGACACTCAGCAAGCCCCAGGGCTGTGGCAGCCCTCCAGGCCCGCGTTCCCCAGACGTAGCCCTGGCCTCAGGAGGCCACAGGACGCTGGGTCGGCATGGAGGCCGGGCTGGGAAGGGCACGTGGAGAGTGGCTGAAGAGGCGGTCTTAGCTTCACTGGTCACAGGTGGCCAAGTAGGGTGGCCCTTGTATAAGAACGCTGAGACAACAGAGGGAACACGAAGTCCAGGGAAACCTGTCTGGGGGCCTGGCCAGCTCTGGACATGCGGGGCTGCTGGGGGAGGGGAGGGGAGGGCAGGTGGAGGTGCCACGGCCGCCCCTGGGTGACCCACTCAGGGGAGGGTTCAAGAGCTCAAGCCAGGAGCGCCACACCGGGACTCACTGTCCGTGGGACACCGGGAGCGTCCCTTAGCTGCCCTGAATCTCGGGGTCCTTGACTGCAGATGGCACCAGGATCCCTGCCTTGTCAAGGTCAAGGGCACAGCCATCTGAAGAGCTGCATGAGCTCAGAGGCCTGCCGAGTTCTCACCCCAGCTCTGCGCCCCTCATGGCCCCCCGGCCCCAAGCACTGCCCAGCACAGGGCTCACCACAGGAAGCGGGCTGAAGGCAGGCCCGAGCAGGGCCCAGGGGCACTGACACATCCTGTCCCTGGGGGGACTCCACTGACAGCCAGGGAGGGGCCCACAATTCTGTGATGAGCCAACGCGCTGGGTGGTCCTGGAGCCTCGAGCAGCTGTGACCGCGGATGGGGCCCAGGCGGGGACCAAGGGTGTGGCCTCTCCTGGAAGCACACAGCCTTCTTAGGGAGGGACTAAGATTGAGGGGCAACAGGCTGACCCTGACCCCGGTCACGCGCTGGCCGTGACCCCAGTGGCTCACACTGAGTCCTCACCCTGCCCTGCGGAGAGCGTGTGGCCTGGGTCCACTTTGTGTTCGTTTGTATCGTTTTTTCAGTTTTTCTGTCTCACGTGGTCCTGGTTGTCGCGGGGAGGTCAGGGAGCTGGCAAGGCCCTGCCCTGGCCACCCCACAGGGACAGCGGTGAGCCCCAGGGGAAGCCCAGCCTCCCAGGCCCTGGCCTGGTGCCCCATGCTGCCCTTGCCAGGCGTGTAGCTGGGGGCTCAGGACCTTTCTCCACCTGGGCCTCCTGTTCCCAGGGACCCCCGGCTTCCACCAGCACCAGCCGGGGGGTGGGGGGGGGGTGGGGGGGGTGAGGGAGCCCGTCCAGGCCGCAGCCCTCAGCATAACCACAGGCCCGCTGGGCTGGGGGCGAGGACCTCCCTGGGCGGGGACAGCGAGACCAGGACGCCTGGGAAACCTCCCTGACCACCCGCGACGGCCGCAGAAACGTGCACAGTGCCCGAGGGGAGCGTTCAAACGGATGCGCCTGCGCTCGGGCAGGGTTTGCCGCCACTCTCACCCCAATTCTGGCTTCTGGAAGTGCTCAGAAGGTGGCCGAGAGACGCCATCGCGGAGCGCCGGCTCCCGAGCGCCCTCTGCCGGCCTGGAGGGCCCCGCACCGCCTCCTGGCCGCCGCGCGCCGCCGCACTCCCCTCCCCTTCTGTCCACTCACACAGGGTCAGTCGCGGTCACTCAGCCCCTCCCGAGCACGCACAGTCGCCTGTGCTCGCTCTGCGTCCTCGGTTCCCTGTGATCTCCTAGGGTCACTCATGCAGGGGGCAGCCCCCCGCCCCCAGGCGCTTCCCTCTCCCGTGTTCCCTGGCCAGCGAGGACGCGGGGGAGTGACAAGTGATGGGCAAGGCCAGCGTGGGAACCCCGCCGGGCCGGCCTCCCCCGCTTTCAGCTCGGCTTTGCGGTGGGGGCCATAATCTCCGGGCCCGGGGCCTGCACATGGCCCCCCTGCACACTACGTCTTTGGGCTGCGGCCTCTGTCCGCTGCCTCTGGGGGGTCCAGCGAGGTCCTCTGGCCGCCTGAGGCTCTGGGGCTCCTGGCGGGGAGCACGGCCCCGGGGAAGGGGCCTGGCTACCCCACGTCCCAGCCTCGCAGCGCCCCGTGTGCTCTATGCGTGGGCTCGGGCCGCCCCCTGCTGGAAGCACAGAGAAGATGCAGAACCCCGCGTTTCCCGGGGCTCCACCTGCTCAGAAACTGGGCGGGGGGCCATGGGCAGGGAGCCGAGGTGGGAGGTGGCAAAGCCCTGGCCGGTGGAGATGGGGACCCGGGATGTAGCCAGCACCCAGATGTAGGGGGGCAGCTCTGCGTGTGTTCACATCTGTCCCTCTCACCTTCCACCCTGATATTGGGGTCCAGCCTGTTCTGGCCCTGCCCCTAGGCTGACATGGGGGGTGGGGAAAGAGGGACAGGGATGATGCAGGGGAGGGCAGGGGTTCTGTTGGGGACTGATGAGCCCACCAGAAAAGGGGGGGTCCCAGGGCCCCCAGATCCCCTCCCTCCCTCCTCCACACTGCATTTCCTTTACTGTCTGATGGTTTTGTTAAAGCACTCCTGCAATGACTCACGGCCCAGGGAGGTCAAAGGCCTGCCCCAGTGGGTCTCAAGGCCTGAGGAACAGGGGCCCCCAGTATCCTTGATTCCCCCACATCCCCAAGGAGACGAGCCACTGCCTGGGGCGGTGTTAACATCCCAGCAGAGTGCAGGACGGGGTGACGCTGAGGTGCCCGCCAGGCCTCCCGGCCCTCTCTGACTGGCTAGAGGAACCAAGGCTGGTCAGTGGGCCCCGCCTGTGTGCTGCCCAGGGAAAGGTGACACAGAGACAACGTGGGTTTTTAATTCTTTTTATTGAAGAAAAGAAAAGGAGAGAAAAAATAGAGTGCCCACTGCTGCTTCGACCTGGAGTGGGCTTCTAGTCCTGCCCCTGGGGGCGATGTGGGTGAGAGGGCTGTGCCTGGGTCTGGGGGGGGGCCCCGGGCCCCGGGAGGGTGTGGGGGGCTGGCTGCTTCCCAAGGGGGAGGGGTGTCTAAAAAACAGTGCCAGGCTGGCTGGGCCGAGCAGGCTGGTCCTCAGTTGCAGCGGCTCAGGCGGGCCTCCCGGGGGTGCCGGCCGCACCCGGCCTGGCCGTTGTCTGCAGCTGCCTGCCCGGCTGCTGGGCTGGGTCCGAGGAGGGCAGAGTCTGAGGCACCTTCTGGCCTCTGGAGCCCTGTGCCACTGGGGCCGCTGCTGCCATCTCCTGTCCCGTCTGGCTCTGGTCCCAGCACTGTGAGCCTCTGCCTGGCTGCCGTCCGAGTGCCCTGGGGCTGGGGCGCGGGCCTGGCCCGCCGCCCGAGAGCGTGTCTGTGCCCGTCCTGTGGAAGGCACGGGCAGAGCAGCATCCCTCCTCTGTAGCCCAGTGCGTGGCCGCCGCCCGCCCGCTCAGACCTCGGTCTGGAGGTCGATGATGTCCTGGCCCACCAGGGGGATGGTGGCGCCCGACTTCTCCCACTCCACACTCCGCAGCTCCAGCGGTGACGGTGGCAGTGGCTCCAGCTCCTTCTTCACCCACGTGGGTGTCCCGTGGGCTTTCCGGAGGCTCTCCCAGGGCCGCTTGTTGGGGGTCTGCTGCTTTTCTGGCTGCTGGGTGGGGTGGGGGCCGAGATGGAGAGACAGAGCAGGAAGGGATGGGAGGAGAGAAAGGGGTGCAGAAGGGAGTCAGAACAGCGAGGAAGGGACCAGAGAGGTGCGGGGCAGGTGCCAGAGGCCAGCACAGAGCGGGAAAAGGCAGGAGCACGGCCTTGCCCAGAATGCACAAGGGCTGCAGTCCCCACCACTGGGTCAGCATCTGGGGGTGGCTTGCAGGGAAGGGCAGGTGGAGGCTCCTGCCTGCTCGGCGCCCTGGCCGTTCTTCCGGAGAGACAGCCTTGCTGAGGCTGCCCTGGCCCGCACTGCACCCCACTACCTACCCTCACAGACAGGGGCCCAGGGGCAGATCTCCGCCTGCCCGGTCCCTCCGCGGTCTAGCATGAGCTGGCACGGGCCAGTCCTCGGGAAAGGCTGAACGAACGAACCACGTGTGGTTGGAGCAAGGAGGCAGTAGGCAACCTTACCTGAGGGCTCTACCTCAGTCCCCTCTGCTTGGCTGCCCGCGGCCCCACCTGACGGCCCTGAAGCCCCGCCCCCCGGCAAAGGCCCCGCCCAGGCCCCACCCCTCCGCCCCTCAGACCTTGCTTTCCGGGCCCAGCATCTCCTTGTCCTTCTCCGCGTGCTGTAACTTCCGGTTCAGGTCCTGAAACATGTCCTGGTGCCGCTTCCGCGTGTGCATGATTTTCTGCAGCGGGTGGAAGGGCAGCGAGTCCTGAGCCAGGAGGGGGCTGCCCGCCCTGCCCCCTGACTCCTGGAAACCTGCCTCCCCGTCCCCTGCTGGCGGGCTAGACCGGCCTAGCTGCCTGGCCTGGGGCTCAGGGCACACCTGGCCCCAGGTGTCTGGGGGAGGGGACACCAGGACCCACCTCAAAGTCCAGTTCTGCATACCGTGATTTCCGTCGCTGTGGGGAGAAGAGGGTTGCATGTGTTCATAACCGGTTCCCGGGACTCTCCCGGACCACCCCCCGTCTTGGCCTCTCCTTGCCTGAGGATGGGGTAGCAGGCACCCCCTTACCCCATGCCTGCTCTCAAGCCCCTCCCAGGCCAACAGGGTCCAGAGACACGGGGGAGGGGGCAGCCTGGAGGTTCTGTGGGCAAGTCACAGGGGTCCCTGAGGCTCCCACGTTGCAGGTCCAGGACAGGAGCCAGCCTGCATTCACGTCTGTCCCCACCGCCCCCAGGACCATCTCCGACCTTGAGGCCAGTCCCCAGGGCTGGGCAAAGGTGACTGGCTCGGCCTGCCCAGGAGGCGCTCCCAGGGACAAGGGCAGCGGCACAGCTGGGGACCCAGAGAACTGGGTCCTGGGGAGAGGGAGGCTCCCCACGGGTGCCGGGCCTGGCTGCTTGCTCCCCAACCCTCTAGTCTCCCAGCCCGTCCTACAGGCTGAGAGGGGCGTGCGGGTCAACTCCAGGTTTCACGTTGGTCTGAGGCTGGACTTGCTGCAGTGACCGCCCAACCACAGAAGGGGCCAGACCCAAGCAGGTTCGCGTCCAGCCCAGTGGGTCCAGGATGTGGGCCCTTGAACCCCTGGAAGTGGGTAAATCCACCACTTTGGGGGACCACCTGACGAGAGGCCGATCCAGCACAGGCAGCACGCTCCCTGTCACGAGGGTCCAGTGGGGCCGAGGGGTGTGGCCGGAGAACAGACAGACGCCGCTCCCTCTGGGCAAGAGCGAGGACACCTTGGTCCTAAGCCACTCGCCAGTGCAGGCCTCAGTCCCCCTTATTGCCAGCGGGACACTTCCAGAAGGATGAGCCAGGAAGCTGGCTCCTGACACCGGCCGCCAGCCCCCCAAGGCACCCAGGACACACACCCCCCCTCTGCTGGCTAGGACCGCCCCCGCAGTCCCCCCGGAGCCCTGGGCGGCCCTCACCTCCAGGGAGCTCACGGACAAGGTGGAGACGCTCTCGTTCTTGGCGCCAGCCCCCACGCTGGGCCCCGGGTGGGCGGCGGGCTCCCCAGGCTCCCCCAGGCTCGGGGGCACAGGCTCCAGTGTGGGGGGCGGGGGCAGGGGCTGCTGCGGGGGTGGGGGCGGCGGGGGCGGGGGCGGCGGGGGCTGGGCGGGGGGCGCCTCGGGGGGCTGGCGGGAGGGCGGGCTGCGGGCGGGGAGGCCGGCGTCGGGCGCCATGTTGAGGTGGATGAGGCGGGTCTGGGGCATCTGGTCAATGTGGATGCTGTGCTTGGACTCCTCCTGGGGCTTGGGCCGCAGTGTGGCCGTGGCCGTGGGCAGGATGACGTAACTCGTGTCCAGGGCCTTCTCCTGGGCCCGGCTCAGCTCCGAGTCCAGCTTCTTGAAGATGTCCCCGTCCCCGACGAAGGAGGACTTGGGCGCCCGGTCCTTCTTGAGGGTCAGCGAGTGGTTGGGGAAGTCGGGCAGCGGGCCCCCGGGGCAGCGGGGCGAGCCGTGCAGGTGCAGCTTGGACACGTTGGCCGGCAGGCTGTTGAAGTTG
Source organism: Lyroderma lyra (assembly GCA_004026885.1). Taxonomy (NCBI): domain Eukaryota; kingdom Metazoa; phylum Chordata; class Mammalia; order Chiroptera; family Megadermatidae; genus Lyroderma; species Lyroderma lyra. The sequence goes on from PVJL010013779.1 coordinate 26,695, forward strand.
GGGGGCGGCGCCTTGGCGTGGGCGAGCTTCAGCTTCTCCTCCTCAGGCAGCGACGGGCGCTTGAGCGTGCCCGTGATGGTGGCGGTGCGGCAGGCGGTGATGTCCTTGTTCAGCACTGAGGGACAGGCGGGGGCGTCAGGGCGGCCTCCAGGGGACAGCCAGGTCCCCACTGGGCTCACCCCCGCCTGCGTTTGGTGCGGCAGCAGCTGGGGCTCCTTTTGCCCTTTCAAACAAGGTTGGGACATAGGGTGCCCCTCTGTCTGCCCCCACAAGAGGACAGATGACCACAACTCACACTGCCCTTAAGCGGCTAGGTGGCCCGGTGGCCTAGCTGCCTCTCCTGTGCAGCGGCATGGGGACCAGGCTGGCTGCCAATGACCTCTGACCTGGGCTCTAGCTGCCCTTCCAGCCGCCTCAGGGCCCGTCCTCAGGAAGTCTGCTCTGACCACAGCGCTGGGCCCTGCTGGACAGGTGGCCCAGCTTCCGGGCCACACCTGCGTCCAGCCCCCAGACACCAGCACCAGCAGCTCCTCCCTGCACCCACCACCATAGCCGATGGCCACTCACTGGCCCGTCGTCCTCCTCTCTCACTGCTCTGCATGCTGCCCTCCTGCCCCCTCTTCTGTACCCTCCACGTGGCCCCGGAGAAACCTGTGTCCCTACAGGGTCAGGGAGAGCCCCTCCCACGCCGCCTTCCTGGCATGTCCCTCCTTGGAGGTCTCTGGCTACCTCAGAGTGTGTCCAAGCCTGTGGGCAGGGCCGGGCACCGCCGTGCACACGGACAACCCAAGCTCCTTCTGGACCCTGGGCCCTCGCTGGGGCGCCCACCCAGCTTACCTGTCTGCCCGAGGGCCTGTTTCCCAAACACTCAGTTCCAACAGGGCTGGCCAAGCTCCCAAAGGGCCCCCACCCCTTCGGTCAGCTCCTCGCAAGGAGGCTGGCTAGACGACAGGGGACTAAGAGGAAGGCGCCCCGGCCCGTTCAGCCCGACCCACAGGCCACCTTGAGGGGGCCCTCCTGGGTCTACCCGGCAGCATGTGGCACTCCCTGCGGGGCAGCCCCTCCCCACGGCCTCCAGAGCAGGTGCTCTGCAAATAGCCCAGAGAGACAGTGACCAGCTGGCCCTCCACAGCTCAGGACGGCACTGCCGGTCACTGCCCCAGGGTGCTGGCTCACAGGACAGGGACACCTGGGGGCTTCTTTTCATTGGGCAATTGACTCCCTCCTTGCCCTCGCTTCCAGCACTAGCCGGGACGCGGTGGGTCCTTGTCCCCGTTGGCCTGTGCTCCCAGTGTGAAGCGTGGGCCCGCCCCTCCATGGCTGGACTAACAATGAGATGACGGCAACATGGACCACGGGCCCGAGGGCGGGCGGGCGGCAGGGCTGGGTGACGGCGGGGCGGCAGCAGGCAGGGCCTCACCGCCCCTACGAGGAGGGTGGAGGATGGAGATGGGCAATGTCTGCGGTGCTCGGGGCCAGGGCACAGCGGGGACAGGGCCGGGGCGGGGCCTGGGCTGGGAGGCCCCCCGCGGTCCCCTCCCAGGGCTGAGAGCTCCACAGCACAGATGTCACCTGCCAGGCCCTGGCGCCAGCTCAGGTCCCCGCCTGCAGCCTCAGGGGCGTGTGGGGGTGGGGGCATGCGGGCAGCTGGTGTTGGCCCAGGTGGGCCCTCAGCCCAGGGCCCCAGGGCGGGTCCCCTCGGTCTGGGTGCGCCTGATGCAGCCCCACAGTGTCGGTTGAGGACAGCAGGGGTGAGATGAGGACGGACACATGGACGGACAAACGCACGAAGAAAAGAAAAGGAAGCAGTGGGCCCCGGCGAGGACCACCTGTCGCTCTCACCTGGCAGGCGCTCACCTGATCTACAGGCCAGATCCACGTCCTTCTCGAAGTCAGTCTGCAAGACAGAGACGGGGCCAGGTGAGGGCGGGCGGGGGTGCGCGGCTGCCCCAAGTGCCCTGATGCCCGCGGGCTGGTGGGAGGGGCCGCACGAAGGGTGTGTGTGCACGGGGATGCGCGTGTGCTGTTCACATGGGGAATGCGCATGTGTGCGTGCTGCATGCATGCGTGTGCATGGGGATGTGCATCTGTTCACACGGGGAACACGCTGCGTGCACCTTGAAGGGCATGTGTGCATGGGGATGTGCGTGTGCTGTTCACACGGGGAACGCGCTATGTGCTGCATGCGTGTGCACGGGGATGCACATGTGTTCACACGGGGAGTGCGCTGTGTGCTGCATGCATGTGTGTGCACGGGGATGCGCGTGTGCTGTTCACACGGGGAGTGCGCTGTGTGCTGCATGCGTGTGCACGGGGATGCACATGTGTTCACACGGGGAGTGCGCTGTGTGCTGCATGCATGTGTGTGCACGGGGATGCGCGTGTGCTGTTCACACGGGGAACGCGCTGTGTGCTGCATGCATGCGTGTGCACGGGGATGCGTGTGTGCTGTTCACACGGGAACGTGCTGTATGCTGCATGCGTGTGCACGGGGATGCACGTGTGTTCACACGGGGAGTGCGCTGTGTGCTGCATGCGTGTGCACGGGAATGCACATGTGTTCACACGGGGAGTGCGCTGTGTGCTGCATGCGTGTGCACGGGGCTGCACGTGTGTTCACACAGGGAGTGCGCTGTGTGCTGCATGCGTGTGCACGGGGCTGCACGTGTGTTCACACAGGGAGTGCGCTGTGTGCTGCATGCGTGTGCACGGGGCTGCACGTGTGTTCACACAGGGAGTGCGCTGTGTGCTGCATGCATGTGTGTGCGTGGGGCTGCACGTGTGCTGTTCACACAGGGAGTGCGCTGTGTGCTGCACAGGGATGCGCGTGTGCTGTTCACACGGGGAACGCGCTGCGTGCTGCATGCATGCGTGTGCATGGGGCTGCGCGTGTGCTTTCCACAAGGGGAACGCGCTGCATGCTGCATGCGTGTGTATGCACGCACACGTGGGCACTGCTCCCTCCAGGGTGCGCATGGGTGTCCCTGTCCCTCCTGCCGCAGCTCGCTCATGGCCGTGCCCCTCTGGCCTCTGTCTCCTCTCACTCCGTGGGACCCCAGCCCCAGAGCTCCTCTGCTGTCCCTCACATGTCCCCAACAGGGCACAGAGCCCCTGTGGCCCAGACCACCACTGGCTGGCATGTGGGGCATGAGGACCTGCCCCGTGTCACCCCTTCCATCATCGTCACAGCCCTGGGGATGAGGAAGTGGAGGCTGGGCAGCGAGGCAGGCCGAGCAGATGTCAGTGTGAGGGAGGGCACCACTGCCCCTTGAGTGGTGGCCGTGGTCCCTCACACCGGCCCCATCCCGGACTAGGAGCTGGGGAACGTGGCTTGGGCCACCCCTGACTGGGTATGGCCTTCTCCAGGGGCGGTGGGCCCCAGGGACAACCGGGCCCTTGGTCTCCAACCTGGAGGGTCCTCCCCAGAAGCGCAGAGGTCAGGATGGCGGGAAGGCCACCAAGGCTGAGGACAGAGGTCAGGCCAGGAGCAGTGTCAGGGGTCTGGGACCTGGCCTCCTCCTCCGGCCCCCGCCCTCGCCCGATGACATCAGCAGCCTAGCCCTGGCTGGCCCCCCGTGACCCTAACAACGGCCCCGAAGACGGAATAAGTGCTCCTGCCTGCCAGGCCCAGTGGGTGCCGGGGGCGCCCCGGGGGCAGCAGCCTTGAAGCGACACTGTGGGGCACCCCCCGGGGCCCTGTCAGGGCCTGAACGGCCGGCCCGAGGGGGACTCAGGGAGGTTCCCGGGCGACAGTGGCATCTTGGTGGACACCTGCAAGGTGGGCAGGGGGCAGCGCCTGTGGCCCGTGCGTGTGGCCGAGGAGACCCAGCTCAGGACGATACCACAGCAGCGTTGGGGGTGAGTGGACAGGCCAGGCTGGTCCCCCGGGGAGGGGCCAGGGGGCAGAGGCGGCCCGATGGGCACCACTGGCCCCAGGGGCGGGGTCTGGGGTGGACGTCGGCGCCACCCAGACTCGTCAGCTCGGCCCTGCTCACCCCCAGATCCCGGCCAGGGATTCTGCCCCAGGGAGCCTCAGTTTCCCCAACCTCCAGCTGGGCTCAGAGTTCCTCCTACCGGGGCGCAGGCCCTACCATGAGCTGGGCGTGGCCGTTCTGGAAGGAGCCCCCCGAGTCCCCGTTGCCCTCCTCCTG
>PVJL010013780.1:0-30711 GCA_004026885.1 Lyroderma lyra
GTAAAAAAAAAAAAAAAAAAAAAAAAAGTCCTGGGCTACTTTCTATAGCAAAGCAGCCTACTCCTTCTGTGGATGAAACTACTGGAAATCAACGGAGGGAAATACCAGGTGCTGCAGGACTTGGAGTGGGCTCTAGAATGTGTCATCTGTCTGGCTTCTTCCCTGTTGTAGCTACAAAGAGGAGAGTAGTCAAGGCTGCTGGGAAAAGGGGTCATGTTCATTTCCCAACACAAAGAGCAGATTAGTCAACTTGGAAAAAATTCAGAGAAGCTGAAATCCTTCCCAAACTCCTGATTTAATAAATCAGCTGAGAAAGTAATCCACCCCGCAAAGTCTGGAAACTTTGACTTGCGTCATCTGTCAGAAAACAGAAATAGCCCTGATTGTAGCTTCGATCAATGATACCAAAGCCATCGAAAGAAGAATGTGCAGACAGGAAGTGATTGAGGGGGGTGGAAATGGGTTCAGGGAGACAAAAGAAGCCACCAGCATCCATCTCTGTCCAAGATCCTGCATCTGGGGTCACTGGACAAGCAGCCCTGCCACTGGGAAAGTATCCTCTGATGAGGAGGAGGGATTTTTCATCAGGTTTTACAGGAACATAGATGAAGTCTGCCCACAGCCATAATGCTTCTGTTGTCTGTATTCTATGCTTAGGAAACAGCCTTGTCATTGGTAACAGTCACCCAACAGCCCTTCTACTAGAAATGATGGCAGCTCTCCTTCTAAGGGCCTGGGTTGGAGACTCCGGCATTCTTGTAACTGGGAAGAAAAGCCCCTGTTGCAAATCCTTCTGCTGGAATTCCAATGCAAATGTCAGTCTGCGGTCAGCCCAGCAGACATCCGTCTGTCACTGGGTAGACAAAGAAAATCCTGGACCTAAAAATCCAAGGACTGAGCTGAACCCTGAGCTCAGGGACCCCTCAGAGGTGTCACTTGGGCCCTGTGTGTGACCTGCTGGATTTCCACCAGTGACCATGCCTGTCACCCCCCACCCCAAAATACCCTCTACACATCAGGATGTTTAGAAGATCCCTTCTAACCTGAGGTCTGGAGGTCAATGCTGAGCCCATAATGACCGTGTAAGGGTGACCAGAAGATGGATTGATATCCCAATAATCTCTCTAGCCCCACCATAGCTGAGACCTCACCTTTGCTTGATATGATGACTTCCTGTCATAAAAGCATCTTGTTAGTTGAAAATCATTAATCTTTTTTTGTTTGTTTTTGTAGCAGGTTGACTGGGATTGCTACTTAGGCCTTCATCAAATCTGCAACGAGAAAAAGCAAGCCCTTGTGGTCTGGGGCTGTGGGGTGGGGAAGAGATCTAATACTAAACCCTACATTTCCTAATAGCTGTCCGGGGACGAGTACAGGAGGCCTGTGCTGGCTGCCAGAGACTCCTCTAGTAGACATGAACCAATTTAACAACACGTGAGAGAGCAGGACCCCAAGATCTACATCAGAGAGCAATGCCAAAATGATTTGACCAAAATGTTTGTAAAAATGAGTTTCCGGCCGAATATTTTAGTTTTGAATAACATAGTTTTCGGTGCACCTATCAGTATGAATTAGAAGAAAAGTTTACATCTGCTGGCACAACCAGTTTGGAAAATAGCAGTTTCTTCCAAATCTGAGCACATGCATCCCAATGACTGAGCAATCCTACTGCCACGTACATACCCAACAGAGATAAAAACATACATGCACAGAAGACACGTACAAGAATACTGACACATGTCCTTTGTGAATGTGTTTGCATTTCTGTTGGGTATGTTTTGGTAACTATTTGTTACCAAAAACTGGAGAGAGCCTATTACACACATAAAGAAACACAGGGTATGACACAAAACCCAGAGATCATTTTTTAAAGGAATGACAAATTAAATCACATGTAAAGAAATGAGTCCATACCACAGAGAAAAGGAGCATACTCAAATAAATTACTAACAAAATACACCATTCATGGGAGGCATTTTTCAATTTATCAAAACCAGCACCAGCAACTTATTTTTTATTATTATTATTGAGGCATAATTGTCATGTAGGATCAGATTGCTTTCAGGTGCGCAACATAATACTTCAGTTATTTGTATATATTGCAAAATAATCCCCATAATAAGTCTAGTTAAAATCTGTCACCCGACATAATTAGGAAAGAGTTCCTTTTCTTGCCATGAGGACTTTTAAGATCTTCCGTCTTAGCAACTTGCCGATGTGTAATGCAGTATTATTAACTACAGTCACCATGCTGTGATTACATCCCCCGGGCTTAATCATTCTGAGCCCTTCACACCTTCCTCTTCACCTGCCCCCGACCCCGACCCCGGTCTCTGGCAACCACCACTCTCTTCTCTGTATCTATGAGCTTGGTCTGTTGTTGTTGTTGTTTTAAATTCTACATGGAAGTGAGATCATACAGTATTTGTCTTTCTCAGTAACTTATGTTTTATTGGGAGTTGGAAGCTTTAGGGAAAAATACCAATTGAAAAAGAACCACGTTGTTGTTCTTTTTTTTCTGTAAGGCAACCTGGGAATATATAACAAGAATAGTAAAATCATTCTTTGATCCTGTACTTCTACTTCAGGGTTAAACACGCCTATGTTCATATCAATGCTATTTATAATAGAGGAAATACACTGAAATAGTATTTTCCTTTCTAAAATACATATTTATGTAGACTGTACTAATTCAAACATATGAAATAACATTGAATTAAAAGTAGGACACCAAATAGTATTTAAACACTTCTTATAATTATATAAAGTCTCTGTAGAGACATTATCAAAGGTAGAAAATAAATTTAGAGGAATGGAAACAGTTTATAATAAAGCGTTCATTAGGCTTTGGATGCATGGTTATGTAAATTCTCAGAACAGAGCCCATCCACCTGGCAGGCATTACAACAGAACAAGGGGGACCAGATGGGCACAGTAATAGGTCAGTACTGGCAGAGGAAACAATACCTAGGGTAGGATTACTGATGTCTCACCTTTGGCACCCAGGGCAGTCCAACTGGCCCACTAGACTTGGCCGAAGCACACCTAAGGGAATTAAATGCCCTCTGGTGGCTGGATCTGAAAATTACAGCTCAGTTGAATCCCGAAGGTCAGATGTCATCAGAAAAACTAAGTAGCGACCACCATTTATTGGACACTTCACATGCATACAAAAGCACCTTAACTGGCTTCTGGCTTATCATCACCATCTCCCACAAATAATATTACTCTCTCCCCATTTTTCAGAGTTCTCAGTCATACTTACAATCAATGTAACACCTCTATCATCTTTCCTCTGAAAATGCCATGTACTGGATCCATTCCTATGGCATGCGAATGATCAAGGTCCAGTACTTAAGGATTGGAAAACCACTCCTTTGACCCAGCACATTCTCTAATTCTCCAGAAACACGGCAACATATTTTATTATTAAACAACTAAAAGATAAATGCACAAAGGGAAGTCACATTATGTTTCACCAGCCCTTTTATTGATGGCTCATTCAGTAGAGAACCCTATTCCCATCATTCCATCAACTCTTGATTATCCTTTGGGATAGTGTGGGTTATCAAAATAGCAGCAGTTGTCTCAGGTCTATTTCTGGTAGTATTTCTGGTAGTATCATTATTACTACCCTTCACAAAGAGGACAGCCCCCTAGGTGACAAGCCCTGGCATGACATTTAAAAGACACTAAAAAGGTGAGGCAGGTGTATCTGGAAAGGAACTCCTGGTGCTGACACCTGACTCCCTTAGTTTTTGTTTGATTACCCTTTCTGCTGACCTCTACTTCCTGATTACTCAACTGACCATTCCTCATCTATTTGTCATGAATGTAAATGGATCACAGCAGGAGCTCAATGAACACCACCAGTCCTTTCTCATCTCATCCCTGTGAACCAGCATGCCTGTGCTAAGGCCAGAAGTATGATATAAAACCAAACGGCAAGTACCCATCCTATGGGATGTGAAGTGGGGGAAATTGTGTGAGCATGGGGGGCGGGGTTCAGGCTCCCCCCCGCCCCGCTCCCAATCTTTAGGTCCATCTGTGGCTTTAATAAGTCCCAGAACCAGGACACCCTCTGTCACCCCATCCACCTTAACACCTGTCCACTCACAGATGGGACACCCATCAGTCCACCTTCTCCCAGCCTGCACCTGTCTCGGCCTAGCCAGGAAATGTTTTAAATCCACTTTCCCTGTAACTCCGCCGTGTCATAGCACTACAATTGCTTGCTTTTTCCAAACGCATTAGCAGCTGGAGGGTGCGCAGAAAAAGAAACGTGAAAACAGAGACACAAAAAAACTTCAGAAAAACATATGGCATCGGTCCAAGAAATCCTCCACTTCCCTGGATTCCAACACATGGGTTCATTTCAGTTCTCACTGTACTTGTCAATGATCAAAACACCCAAAAAAGGAGTTCCCTGGTGGTGTAGTGGCTTAAGGCTTCAGTGCTGGCACTGTCAACGCTGCGGCCTGGGTTCGATTCCCAGCCAAGGAACTACCCACATTAAAAAAAAAAAAAAAAAAAAAAAAAAAAAAAAAAAAAAAAAAAAAAAAAAAAAAAACACCCGAAAAAGCTAACATCACCAGCAGGAGGACAAACTGAGAGTACGAGTTTCCTGATATGATGTACCAGGAAGGATGCATGGCCACCGCTGTGTTATTTTTGCCAAAACTACACAGCATGAATCTCATCATGAGAAAACATAAAACCAACCCAAACTGAGTGACAGTCTACAAAACTCCTGGTCTCTACTCCTACAAAGTGGCAAGGTCCTGAAAGAGAAACAAAGACTGAGAAGTTGTTCCAGATGAAGGGACAGTAAAGGTCATTTCAAGGACATTATTGAGACAAGCGGCAACATTTGCATATGAACTGTATATTAGATAATAGTATTATATCAAGGTTCAGTTTCCCGAATTTTATAATTGAACTATTGTTATACAAGAGAATGCCCTTGTGCTTAGGAGATACCTGCCAAAGTATTTTGAAGTACAATGGTACAAATAATTTAAGGAAAAATAATATGAATAAATATAGGGAAAGACAGTAATAAAGTAAAGGTGACAAAAAACGTTAAGATTGGGGTCAAGAGAGTGTGGGAGTTCTTTGTACTATTTGTGTCACTATTATTCTATAAGTTTAAATACTGCTCCCCAAGGGTCTTCCACGCAGCAAAGAAACATAGACAGCTCCGACCAACTCTGATGTGGAAGGGGTTGTAAACTTTGTTCTTGATGAGAGTGTTCTGTGAAGTTTTGCTTCCATCTGCAAGAAAAGACCCTTTTTACTTACTGCTCTTCAACTTTCTCACCTGCAGAGGCCTTCCAAGTCCACACACACAAACATGGTATTTATTAAACATCTCAGTGACCTGTGGAAAAGTTATCAGACAAATGTGGTAAAAGGGTGTATTAGCACCAACATCATCATGTCTGGTATTTTTATAAAGCTATTTTATTCTGCAGTTTAAGAGCAATGATTAGTAATAAACCATTTTTACTGACTATTTTCAGTGGTTGAGATCTAAGATGGTTGGTTTTTTTGTTGTTTTTTGGTAGTTTCCCGGCTGGGAATCGAGCTCAGGCCACGGCGTTGAGAGTGCCAAAGCCCAGCCACTACACCACCAGGGAACCCCCTCTAAGACGTCTTTAAATAGGACAAAGCTCTGACTTTTTTATTTTAGACATGTGTGGGTTTTATAAGTGTGAGATCTGATTACCAAGGGGGAACAAAATCTAAAAACCTTGCAAAATCCAATGGCTTGTGTGTATAATTTCATGTTGTATTAATGCTGTCAACAGGCTCATAGGTAAGACATTCATGTCATTACTGCTTTCTGACTTAGCTCCATTCAAATTTTAACAAATATTTATGAAGCACCCATTAAACATCAACTTGTCAAGAGACTAGATCTTAATGATTTCCACCACACCCAAAAAACATATAATTATGTGATATGATAGAGGTGTTAGCTAACACTACAATGGCAACCATATTGCAATACACAATGTATATATACATTTCAACGTGTTGTATGCCTTATGTGCAAACTTACACAATCTTATATCTCAGATGTTTCCATTAAAAAAGGTAAAAAAAAAAAAAAAAGGTGGTCAACTTGTTCATAAGACAGATTGAGAACAAGAACTAAAGAATCAAAGAGGATATCGCATCTAAATCCAGGGATGTGAGAAAGAGAATAGAAAAAAATCTTATTTGGAAACTGGAGTCCAAAAGTTTATGTAAACATAAGTGGACAACTCCAGGACAGAACAGAATAAGGAAACCTGTGGAGACGATGAATTCCGAGCCAAGTCTCTTTAGCAGAGTAGCTCCGTGGACAGCCCATTGTGTAACCGCGGGGGAAACAGAAGAAGAGATGAAATCTGAGAAGGCAAAGAGGGCGGACCCAGGGCTCCCACCTCCCCGGGGAAACCGACTAGAAAGGCCTGGGTTAGAGAGGAGGCTGGGAAGTGCTGTCTTCCTGGGCCCCCGCTTTTGTGTTCTCTCATCTCAAGTATTAGGTGTCTGATTCAAGAGACAAATTCATTGACATTCGTGGTTAATCTATGGACCCCTGTCCACTATTATTCGCTGGCTATGACGTAACTTCATTTCCATGGCTCATGAGCATTTCTTCATGGCGAGCTGTAGGCATTTAAATCTTTTCTTTCTTAAAAGGGCCGGTTTGCTTTTCAGTGTAGTTTTGTTTTTGCAAGATGTATTCGAGTAATATGATTTGGGTACATTTACGAAGGGAAGAGAATCCTGAAAGATTTCAAAGCTGTGGTTTCCAATAAGCTCAGATCCTAAAGAACCTAAGGAACAATTAGACGTAAAGTGAGGTTTGGCACAGGGCTTGTGAAGGACCAGCAAAAACAGCTGTATCCAATGAGCCCCATGGGACATAGCATTTGCTAAGCAATGTACCAAGACTGTTTGCCTGTAAAAGGATATGAGACTTAGCTTTGAATAGTGACTGAAAAGTCTGTCCGATATCATTATTACTCTTATTATTATTATTACCTTATGACAACAAAAACTATACACACACACACACACATACACACATACTTTTTGCCTCCAATGATGTGCTATGAAGAATATAGATATAGACTAAGGTGCATAGGAAGGAGACATTTCAGTAAATCTAATTTTTTTTTTTTTTTTTTTTTTATGTGGGTAGTTTCCTGGCTGGGAATCGAACCCAGGCCGCAGCGCTGACAGAGCCAGTGACAAAGCCTTAAGCCACTACACCACCAGGGAACTCCAATAAATCTAATTTTTAAGCTTTTGACTCATAAAGCACAAAATGATCCTGTTCAAGCAAAAGCCCATTGGCCGGGATATACAAAGATAACTTGTGGCAATGACTTCAGATGTATTAAAGGAAACATAACAGTCTTCTGTAAAAGACAGACTGCCAAAAGTAAACAATGAACATGTCCTCCCTTCCCAGAAAGCCCCCGCGTGCCATCTTTTGGGGAGGATATTGAAGGGGGAAGTACAAGATGCAAAGGCTTGGGGTATCACGAAAAAGTCCCTGAAATATGCATTTATTTTTAGGAACAGCTTTACACCTTAGATTCTGAGCACTTATGAAACAGAGGAAAGGCTGAGGGCGCCGTGAGAGCTCACCTTCCGTCTGCAAAAACCACTGTCTGGACATCTTTCCCCAGAGGAAAAAGCATCATCGTTGGCACAGAACAAGACTGTACCCAAGCTCTCTGCCTGGGTCCTCACCTGTGCCCGCCACGCACGGTTGTGCAAATGCCCGAATGCTGCTTCTAAAAGTGTGCTCCAAATAGAACCATAAAATGAGCATCAGTGAAAATTTGAGCAAAGTTTGAGTAGTGCAACCTGTGGCTGTGCCCTTTAAGAATTAATTTCCCTCCTGAAAAAAAAAAAAAAAAGAATTAATTTCCCTACTGAGTCATTTAAAACCAAAGAGCTCTGCAAATAACCACTGGGCTTCCTCCTTCGTGCAAGGAAGGAACACGGGGCTTGCCTCGGTGTCTAAAATGGTTAGGAGGTGTTCTTTCCTGGGCGTCTTTAAGAAAAGAAATTCAGTTTCCCGAAATAGTTCAAGTGTCAAGTGAAGCTGTTGCCCAGGAGAGTTAAATTAAATAACCTCCAAAAGTTTTTTTCCAACCATAGGCTGTGGGTTGTTTTTTGCTTTTTTTAAAAAAAAATTCTCTCTGCTCTTCTCTCATTTCAAAGGTAATCAGGAAGGCTCCTAGGATAAGGTTATTATGTTCAAGTCTTGCCAAAAAAATGTAAGAAAAGAAACTCCTGTCTGATTGGATCGAGAGGAACAATTATACTTCCTAAAAATAAAATGAGCCTAAGCTCGGAAAATGGCAAGGTTTAGAAAGAGGAAGGTCAGGGCTTCTTTTCTGGTCCCCTGTCATCACTGTGTGATTTACTTTAATGGTAGCCTGTCATTTCAAACGCAGTGACTCAGTGACCTGGTCACGGGTTACAGAGCGTTTCGTCTGCGGTCCTGCCCACGAAGAAACTGATATTTAGTCACTCCTGAGACACGTTACTCACGGAATATTATTCTCCACCACAACCTCCTGACCCTCGCCCCGTCACAAAGATGGGTGCTATTCTGTTTTCACCTCCAGCAAAAGAGCGAGGAGAAGATAAAACAGGACCTTGTTCTGAGGGGGCTGGAGCTCATTTCTGATGTTCACACATGAAAAAATGTTTTGAATTCTGCCCTTTGAGTCCCTAAAACGGAGGCATGGGGAATTTATCACCATAACTGCCTTTTATCTATCTCCCAACAAATGAAACTGCTTTCTTCAAAGGGTGGAGCCCTTTCCCCACCCCATTAGTAGTAGGTGTATTATTTGGACATTAAGGGACTGTTGAGAGTTGTCATACTGTTTTCAGGGGATTAAAGGGAATATTTCCAGCTTAGCCCCTTTCTTACAGGAAAAACATTAGAGGCTCTTTCTGTACAGAATCCAACCAGTCCAAGAAGAGAGACCTAAGAATTCAGGCTTTAATGGTCCTCAATAACATGCCTCAGCCAGATCATCATAGGTGAAGCTCACAAACAAGCCCCACCCAACACACTCAGAGGTTCCAAACAACCTCCATGGTGCCTCTCTTAAATATAAAAAGACATCTGAGGCTCACCAGGCATCTGAGGGAATCTCTAACATCAAAAACAGATCACAACAAATGAATAAAAAAAAAAACCTTGGAAAAAACAGAGGCTGAAAAGATAAGAAGACATCACAAAACTATAATCAATAACCTCAGAAAGCTAAGAAGAATATTGCACTCATGGAATAAGAACATTTAGAGACCATGAGCAGAAATGCAAATCTCAGTAAAAGCTTCAGAAGACAAGTTGAAAAAATTTCCCAGAAAGTGGGGCAAAAGAACAAAAAGGAGTGAGGGAAATAGAAGTGGGGAGATAAGAAAATGAAAATATTCAAGAATGTCTAATATTTGAATAACCAAAATTCTATAAAGCGATAATGGGAAAAATGAAGGGGAGGAAATCGTCACAGAAATAATTCAAGAAAATTTCTCAGAACAGATGGGAAATTCGTTCAGATGGACAGGACCCATCCAAGGTCCACCCCAATACCTGAAAATAGAACTCAGTCCCACCAAAGAACGGGACTGTCCTTGTCCAGAAGATGCTGCAGGCCTGTTAGTGGCTTGACTCTTCCAAGGAAATTCCAAGAAGACAAATGACTGCTACGACCATGGCCGTGTCATGACAGGAGCTTGCTTGCCTCAGAGGAACCATGACCCTGTTACATAGACAGGGCCTCCCTGAAGAATTATATTCTCATTGCACTCCTTATTCTTCCTTGTCTTGCAAAACATTTTGTTCTAAGTTATAGAAGAGCTGCAAATGAGGGTCCCCCAAACTAAGCTCTTCCTCATCCTTCTAACTAAGACCACAGGAAAGGGGGAGACAGACAGACAGATAAACAGGGAGAGGGAGACTGAAACAGATAGTGAATGGGAATCAAACAGTTACATTCAATTTTTTCATTGTGACTGATAGATATCACTCAAAGTGATTTTATTTTTTTATTCAACAAATATTTATTCAGCTTCTACCATGTGCAGGCACTGTAATGGGCACTAGTGACACAGTAATGCCAAGGTCATCCCTACCTTAAATAACAAGTCTGTCTACTTCATTGTATCCTTCTCTAGAATATGGCCCTTGGAAATGGGGGACAAGGAGATGTGTGTAGGATAGGATGTCAAAATGGCAGGGTACTCTGCTGGTGATAGAACTTCACTCAGCTTTGTCCTGGGCACCTCATTGCCAAGTGTCCTGTAGTCCCTTGTCACATCAGCCCTTTTCCATAGCGCACCCTGAGACATCCTTAAATGACCAGTAGTCAACTTTAGCAGAGAATAGAAACTCACCAAGCCAAGTGAGTTTGACCAAGGGCAGCCAAAACACCCAACCTTAAGAGACCATAGTTCCAAGAACATTTGGGGGAATTCTTGATGATGTTAAGGGAATGTGAAATGGTTCCTGAAAATAAATTTAAAAAAAAATAAAAAATAAGAGCCAAAACCAATAGTCAGTGGGCAAACATAACAATTGCAACAACTGCCTAAGCCTAGAACCAAATCTTTCATTGGCTTATAATGCCACAGTGCTTGGCTTACCCCAAAATTGAATGATGACGTATTCCTGTGAATTCCTTGGAGAGTTCATCCTTGTACCATAGTTAGTTTTTAAAATTTGTTTGCTTGTGTGTTGTATAGAACCTGCCTTATTCTAAAAAAAGACTTAAGGTAGCATGCTACTGCAATACTTCAGAGAGAAATTGAACAGTCGTGGGGTTTTCTGTACTTCTCATAAAAAGGGATTTCTACTGACTTGAAAAAAAATTATCTGAGTAGGAAAAATGTGCAATATCCTGGAATGTTAAAATAACATTAAGAAATTCTCTGTGTCCAAAGAATGACATTCAAAGGATGCATCTTGAAGCCAACATTGTGCAGAGGCAAGAATACTATGCACTATGTAAATACTTAAAGGAAGTTAGATTATTTTTTAAGCTACATAGTTGAGGATGATACTGTCGGAGACACCTCTGTGGTATAATATGTGTTAAGCTCTGTGACAGGAACCATTTATTTTAAGAGTTTAAAAATATGATCATAAACTAACCCACTAAGAGTGGATGCCTGACCAGCAATCGGCTCTAGGTAATGCTAAGAACACATTATTTTCTACTAAAAATGAAAAGGTGGTTCCTTTTCTAGCCTGTGAAGTATACTGATGGCTTCAGCAAAAACTTCATTATTGTAAATCTCTTTCACTTGAAAAGCTTATTGCTGACATTTGTCACCTTGACTCCTTGGGGAGATCATTATACTGATGGATTCTTCTGCTTGTTTTATAGGAAACGAAAGCACAGGAGGATTAAGCCATTTTTTTCCTTGGTCACTGTTATGGGGACAATCTGGGAACCATGTCCTTGGATGGCACCAACCTTTTGCTGCCAACCCAAATTTTGTCCTCCAATGACATTTCAGAAGGCCTAAGAAGTGTTTAAATGTAAGTAGAAGAAAAATAACTTAAATTTGGCATTTCTAAGCCAATAGCAGCAGATCTTTCTGAATCCTAATAGAAATCTCAATTTCAATTTTTGACATTTTGCTTTTGTTCAAAGATAATGCTGCAGATATTTCAACTAACCATGACAGTAAGGTTGGATGAAAACCGAGCAGCCCCTCATCAACCTGCACCAGTAGAAACGGACCTTCATCTATTCATGAAGATCATTCATCCAGGGGTTCCCTGGTGGTCCAGTGGCTAGGTTTCGGTGCTCTCACCACCACGGCCTGTGGTTCGATCCGGGCCCAGGGAACCAACAACAATAAAAAAAAGATCATTCATCCACTCCCAAATGTTTATAGAGCAACACCTGTATGCGCAGTGCTAGACTAAATGCCAGCATAACAAAATCCCAGCTATTCAGGAGTCTTCAGGCCAGCGGGGAAACAAGATAATCGGATATGCAAAATGAAATAATAGCATAAGGCCATGCATCATTAAATGGTACATGAATGGCACAGGCATTAAGTAACCACTAGCTTTCTGAGACAGCAAGTATGCTACAGCAGGGGTCCCCAACCCCTGGGCCACAGGCCGGCACTGGTCCATGAACACAGGTCATTTTGGTAACGAGAATGGAGAGCTAGTGACATGTTTGTGGTCAGTGACCACGCCTCTGCTATAAGACATCCTTCCTTCCAAAAATGCCTTTGAAAGCCACAGTCCCTGGGAATCCTGAATCACTACGTGTTTACTTTGCAAGCTGCCTTGGCTGAAACTGATGCTCACCTTTGCTTCCTGCCCACTCCCTCCAACCCCCATAATGTCAAGGACTGCTGTTGCCTAGCAATAGGCTCAGAGGTCACAGTTGAAGCTACTTTGTAAACCAATTAGAGAAGCCACGATTAGATTTTTTAGTTTGTCCTATCAGCTTTTTCTTTTTTTGTTCTGCTCATCTTATTTGGGGTCAAACTACTTCAGCTCATCATACAATTTCTACAAGCATTCATTTCAGTACTGGTTCTACAACTCCTTTGCTCCTGATCATAACACTAGCCAAGAAGCTGAATTCATTTATGGATCAGTCTAGAAAAATGTTACTAGTATTCTGAAAACTATTAGTTTGAAGTTTAATTTCCTTTTGCTTCTGCACCTTGTTTTCTAGCCTCTGAAGTTCTATGCCTTCTTCTTAATTTGACTTTGTAATTAAAAAGAAAATGGATGCATCATGTGCAGAAAACAAAGGGCTTTTACAATTTTCCACCAGTTAAAATCTTTGCCTTCCAAATATTTGACCCTACCTGAATCTTCTCGTCCTTGGTGTTTTTCTTTCTATGAAGAAGTCTGTAAGCTTCGTCAATGTGCTTTAAGGGATGAAACTATTTACCTACAGCAGTTCCAATTTACTTGGTGACTGGATTCAATCATGTAGTCAGGATAGTACTGGGAAAAGAGCACTGAGTTCTTGTCCTGACCTTGACACCAGCTCATTGCATACTGTCAAACAACACACCTGCACTTATAAGCCTGACTTTTCTCTTCTGTAACATAAGAGGGTGGACCTAGACTAAACAATATCTAAAGTGCATGATAGCATTAAAATTCCATAATCTATTATCTCATGTGCACATCATCAACTAAGATCTGGGCCACGCTAACTGTGATAGGAAGCTTCTGACAAGGCTCCCAACATTTCCTGCCTCCCGGATTCATTCCCTTTCCCTACAGTGTGGGCTGAACTCAAGGCTCGCTTCCAACCAACAGAATACAGCAAAGGTAGAGCAATGTCACTTCATGATCAGGTGCAACACTGCAACGCAATTTGACACTAACCACCTGGAGTGAGTACAGATGCCATAGATTTAAGGGCACAACCCCCAACAAGGCTGCCTGCACTTCAGATGTCAGCCACAAGGTTAGGGGTCCCCAAGCCATGGGCACTTCTGCACCTGGCTAGAGATCCAGGCAAGTCTCACTATCCTCTCAGTTTCAATCATTCACTAGAACAACTCAGAGGACTCAGGAAAGTACTATACTTACAACTACTGTTTTAATTGTAAAGGAAGCCAAATGAAGAGACACACCGAGCAGTGTTGGCGAGGGTCACACATGCAGTTTCTCTGCCCTCTCCCTGTGGAATCAAGACATCAACCTGCTGGCACATCAATGTGTTCACTAGCCAGGAAGCTCACCTGAGCTTCAGTGTCCAGAATTTTTATCGGAGTTTTATTACCTATACATGGTTGATTCAATTATTGGTCATGTGATGTGACAGAACTCAATCTCCAACCCTTTTCTGTCCCCAGAGGATGAGCCAGTTCCAACCCTCTCATCGCAAGGTTGGTCTTTCCAACCTCCCATCCTGAGTCATCACCTCAGCAAAAAACTCAGGCATGAATAACAAAGACACTCCAATTCAGGATCTACAGGCTATCTCCCAGGAACCAGGAGCAAAGACCAGACAAATTCTATACATTAGGCTACAAAAGACTATGGCTTTCGTGTTGCTAGTGGAATGCCTCCCTTGCTGGCTTTGATGAAGCAAATGGCAAGGTACTGAGGGAGGCCTTGGTCCAACAACCCAAGAAGATCTGAATCCCATCAACAACTGTGAAGGTGAGGTTGGAAGCTGATTCTTCCCCAGTTGAGCCTTCAGATAACACCCTTGATTGCAGCTTGTCAGAAATCCTGAAGCAGGGAGTTCCCTGATGGTGTAGTGGCTTAAGGCTTTGGCGTTGGCACTGTCAGCACTGCGGCCTGGGTTCGATTCCCAGTCAGGGAGCTACCCACATACCAAAAAGAAAAAAAAAAAAAAAAAAGAAATCTTGAAGCAGAGGACCCAGCTAAGTAAGCCCTTCTTAGATTCCTGACTCATAGTAGCTATGAAATAATAAATTGTTGTAAATTGCTGAATTTGGGAATCATTTGTCACACAGCAATACACATAACACACTGACTATATTATGACTAAAAAAACAGCGATGTCCTCAATACAGAGAACCTAGAAGATCAAATCAAATAGATTTCTGATAGTAATGCTAAGTAAATGAAAACATGAGATGGAGCTGCTTAAGCGGAAAACTACCAGCCCAGAGAGAGGAAGTGACTTACCTTAGATCAAACAGGAAGTAGTGTGAAGGTTTTAACCCCCGGTGGCCAGCCTCTAAAACCTGTGCATTTGAAACACTACACTACCTCCAATAAAAATGCAAACTGCAAAACAATGGGATAATTGTCCAACCTTCCTTATTATCTAAGATTTTCTCAAGTTTTGTTTTATTTTTTGGGTGGTTCCCTGGCTGGGAATTGAACCCAAGCTGTGGCGTTGAGAGCGCCAAAGCCTTAGCCACTATACCACCAGGGAACCCCCTTCAAGTTTTTAACTACTATTTATTTATATGCCATTGTTCCCAAAGAGGATATAAAGCATCTCATAATTCTACTATACACTGTAACAAAATTAAAATAAAATCAAGTAAGGAAATCAGAATAGGGAGAATATAAGGATAGAAGAAAATAGAAGCTAGGTAGGCTTATTCATCGGTTAGAGAGCCATACATTCTGAACTGCAAATGTTCAAGATTCCAGGACAGGGGTGCCCTGGTGGTGTAGTGGCTAGGCTTTGGTGCTCTGAACGCTTTGGCCTGGGTTCGATTCCCAGCCAGGGACCCACCAAAAATAAATAAATAAATAAATAAATAAATAAATAAATAAATAAATAAATAAATCCAGGACAGACAGCAAAAAACATGATCAATTTCAAGAGGCCCAGTGCTCTCAGAAACTAAAGCAAATAATTTCATAGGAAAAGAATAATTATTCCTGGATGAAACCAGAGAAAAATTCTTCCTGTAGGTTCCCTGTGTGATACAGCTGTCAATACCCCAAAAAACATCTATAGGGGACTGGAAACATTGTCAGCCAGCTTTCAGCTGACTGCACAGGTTTTATACTAACCAGAAAAATGAATGCAGTCTCTACCTTCTCTCGTTCTCTTCACTTTTTCCTTTCTCAATGTTTTTTTATTCCTACTCTCTGATACCTGCTCTCTGGAGGTTTGAATATTAGTGAAAAAGCTATGAAATCTTGAGCCAAAAATGGAGACCAAGGACAAAATCACTATGACAGTTACCATTATCATAAAAAGGAGGAGGGGAAAGAAAAGAAGGATGTAGCACCCTAAGTAAATCAACTGCTTCCTTCATTTTGAACCCTCCTCCATAGATGTATGCCCTGCACGTTGCTATCCAATGAGCTATTAGGACACAGTAGATTCCAACCCGTGTATCTTCGCCTTTTGCAATTGCAATATGATACTTTTGAAAATCTTTGCTGTGAAATCTAATTCCTACAACACTAACCCTCATCAACCCAGCTGGGAATGTCCTGCCTCATGTAGCTTTTTGAAGTCTCTGGCTAGACTATTTGAATGCTCATTATTTCATAAATCCCAATGACCCTATAAATGAAGCTATTCTATGATTATGGAAGAACTATTAAAAATAATATCAGGAAGCCAAGGGATATAAAACAAAGACATGAGTAATTGCTTTGGTCTGTGATCGTTAAATGCTTGGTATCCACAAAAGGCTAAGGACTCAAAGCGAGGCAGGATGAGGCAAACGCTCAGAATGTCCTTTAGCAGATCGATGCCATTGGTTAACCATCTAATTTCCACGTGATTATTATTAATAGAATAGACAAGTAATTCTCAAGGGTAAGGACCACCTAGCGATGAGGGGTATGTCTCAGAACGTAAGAGGTAAACTATAGAAGCTGAAATCACATTATAATGTTATAATACTATTTTTACATTTGGAAAAAAGAAAATGCATATTTTTATGGTAAAAACTTCTGACAGTGATGCCCAACAAGACCTTGTTGGTGACAGAAGAGCAGTGATTCTCAAAGTCACACGAAAGTAGAAGACGTGGGGAAGCTTCTCTGTGGATGTGCCCAGTATCTCAGGATAGAACCTGAGATTTCTATCATTATCAAAGAGGGCATGGATTCAAAAACTGAGAAACATTGAACCAGACAGTGGACCATGTCTGATTTACCTTTCTCTCCCCACTGCTTATGACTGCATTTATATAAAGCTCGGGGGGGGGGGGGAAGCAAACAACAAACAACAAACAAACAAAACTAACTACGACAGAATGCATAACAATGGTGCCCTGGGACAAGAAGTATAGGCAGTGGGGAATGGCTGGGAAGAGGCACAAAGGAACCTTTTGTTCTATATCTTGATTGCGGAGGTTGCATTAGTATATACGTTCAATACAACTCATCAAACTGCATAATGAAAATGCGTGCACTTTACTGCATGCAAATTATACCACGTGACGGATTTTAAAAGAAACTTAACATGTTCAAAACAAGCCTGTTCCTGTATTGTGGTAAATGACTTAAACAGCTTTAATTGAGGAATTCAAAACTCCACCTATTTGCTGTCTCAGCTCATGCTCATACTAACTGTGAGCTGAAAGAAGGAAGGTAATATTATCCCTCAAATAAATATGAAAATAGAGAGGGAGGGGCGGCAGAGGTGGGAGGCGGAGCCAAACATAAAGTGATGGAAAGAGAACTCACACTGGGTGGTGAACACATAATGCAACAAACAGACAATGCATTGTAGAATTGCACACCTGGAACCTATGTAACTCTTGATAAGCAATGTCACCCCAATAAATCTAACAATAAAAATCTTTTTATAAAAAAAAAAAAAAAGACACAGATTTTAAGATGCATAAGTCCATTCTGTATATGAGATCACTATCTTGCAGAGGTCCTATGGTCCTTTGCTGGTATAAAATCACATATAAAACCCAAAACTCCTCCTAAAAGTTCAAATATTTGTTTTAGTTATAAGTACTTGTTTTTATTGGAAAGCATCTCCAAAACAAGCATTGATTTTAATTACTAAAACAAAGCAACCATTTGTTTTGAAATTTTCTCTATTAAAAAAATGTGTAGGGGATATAAGGGCACAGATCCAATATACATAAACAAAGGACAATGTGAATGAGCTTACTGGCAGGAAGTGGTTTAAATTGTTTCCAAAGTTGTATTACGTTGTTAAGATCAGTAGTAGATGTTAAGTAGTTGATCCCATGTGGACAGATAAGGGAAAAGAAAAAAAACAACAACAGCCCATTTCATGCAAAACAAAACTGCATTTAACTAGTGGATTTAAGGAATAGACAAATTAACTTAGAGAACGACAATCCACTTTTTAAAGGATTTTCTATGGGTTTCCTTTATAATGAGAACCCCATAAGGTATTTAAAGCATGATGCCATATATAGAAATTCACCTTCAATCCAACCTACCAAGAAAGCATCTAACTTTAATAAAATAAGGTAGAAAATGAATTCATTTCAGAGTAAACTGTAACAGGTTCTATGAAGAAACAGCAATTCTCTAAGTAAAGTGAAATTACAATCTGTATTAGTGAGATAAAACTAACCTACTATAAATATGCCAATTTGTCAGAAATATTTAGGCGTCAAGCATTTATTGAATGCTAAACAACCCTGGGGTAGAGGAACTAAAGAAATAACTTCAAAGGATTTTAAAATCTGCCACAATGATAGCTAAAATGACCAATTGTTTACTTGTCCATGAAGGGGGAAATGATGCCAGTTCTGACGAGCTAACCGCCATCTCCTCCAATTAATCTCCTTGTGTTCCTGTAGCCTTAGTTAAGCTTAGCTTTTTCTGCGGTTTCCCTATCTACTGTGCAACAATTAGACTCTAAACCAAAGCTTCAAAAGAAAGAACATCTCGGAAACTTTAAGACTCAGAATCAAAAAGCAGAAAGCTTTAAAATTTAGTGACTTGTGCACCTTGAGCTTTGGCACAGGATATTATAAAGATACAAAAACATGGAAATATTTAATCAACCTTTGAAAACTTTTAAATTTGAAATAATTGTAAGATAGTACAAGGGATGCCCATATACCCTTCACCTAGATTCGCCAATTGTTAACATTTATCATATTTGCTTTATTAATTTTATTCTCTATTGAACCATTTGAGAGCAAATTGAGACACGATGCCCCTTTACTCCTCAACTTCAATGTGTGTTTCCTAAGAACAAGAATATTCTCTTACAAGACCCCAAAAAATTTACCCAAATCAGAAAATCTAATATGATTGCAATATTATTATCTAATATATAGTTCATATTCAAAGTTCACCAATTGTCACAATACTGTTCTTTATAGCTATTTTTCCTAATCCAATTCAGGATCCCCCATGGATTTGTCTCTTCAGTCTCTTTTAATCTGGCACAAATCCTTAGTCTTCGTCTTTTATGACATTAATATATTTTGAGGGGAGGGTAGTTCCCTGGCTGGGAATTGAACCCAGGCCATGGCGTTGAGAGCGCCAAAGCCTAGCCACTACACCACCAGGGAATTCCCTGATGTTAATATTTTTGAGGAGTATGGAGCAGTTATCTGTATTTCTCTACCTCAAATACAGGTTGCACATTTTTTTTCAAGGAATACTACATTATGTTATGCCCTTTTCAGGATATCCTATCAGGAGGCATATGATAGCCATTCTTACCATAACTGGTGTTAATTTTGATCATTTGGTTATGGTGGTGTACACCAAATTTCTCCATTGTAAACTTTTTTATCTTTGTAATTAATACGTAATTTGTGGGGAGTTATTTTGAGGCTGTGTAAATAATATGTTCCACATTACATCTTTATTTTCTTGTTTTAGCATCTTTTGATTCTTACCTAGATCAAAATTTTTATTGATATATATATATATATATATATATATATATGAGTCACATATTATAAAACCCACTGCTTTAAAGTGCACAATTCAGTGATTTTTAGGATACTTACGAAGCTGTACAACCATTACCATTATCCAATTCCCAAAATTCCGAAACATGTTCATCACCCCCAAAAGAAACCCTGCACCCCTTAGCAATAACTTCCCTTCTTCTGCTTCCTTTAGCCTCTGGAAACGACTAATGTACTTTCTGTCTCTATGGATCTGGCCATGTTAGACATTTCATATACATGGGATTATACAATATACAGTCTTTTGTGTGTGGTTTCTTTCATTTAACATGTGTTCGACCTTCATCCGTATGGTAGTTTTTATCAATATTTTATTCCTTTTTATTTGCCGAAATCAATTATTACGTGATTCTTGAAAAATGATATTCTCAGTACATGTGTCTACCCTCATTTGGAAATATTATTTTTATTATCCTTTGTCAGGAAGCCTTTGAAGAAAACTGTGCCGAGGAAGTAAATTTCAATAGGGTTGGCTTGCTCTCAAGTCATCTCCAATCTTAGATAAAAGATCACCTTTACACTATCTTCCCTCATTGCCATTTGAACAGCAATGCGTGCGCCTCTCCTCGCTTGTTACCCATAGATAGGCTCCTCCCCCTCCTCCAGGTGTCCCCTCCCGAGCGGCTCAGGAGGAGGAAGTGACGTACCGGAAGTGTCCCTGTTCCCCTTGCAGTGGGGGAAAGAATCAAACCCCCAAGATGGCGGCGACGTCGGAAGAGCGGATGGCTGAGGAAGGAGGCGGCGGCCACGGCGACAGTGGTTCCTCTTCGGCTATCGGCTCTGCCCAGCGACTGCCCCCACCGCCCCCGCCCCAGCCCCTGCAGTCGGGGGCCCAGGGGCCCCCGGCCCCAACGCTGGCTCCGGACCAGCTACCTCAAAACAACACGCTGGTGGCGCTGCCCATCGTAGCCATCGAGAACATCCTCAGCTTTATGTCCTACGACGAAATTAGCCAGCTCCGCCTGGTGAGGCCCTCGTGGGACCCCCGCCGGCCTGTCCGTCGGGCCGAGGTCTGGGGAGGGCCGGAGAGGGAAGCGCGTTCCCCGGGGAGGGAGCCCCCCGCGATCCCAGCCGGAGCCAGAGCACGGAGCGCGCGTCCCTCTCGCCCCAAAGTATCTCTTGGCGCCTGTCAACGGGACTTGTCCCGATTCCGCCCTTGCTTCGAGCTGGGGCGCCTGCCTGGGGAAACTTCGCTTCGGGGGGCTCCGTGTCCCCCTCCCGGAAGCGTGGCCGCGGGCGAAGAGGGAGGTAGCGGGAGTTGAGCTTCCCACCTCCGCCCGGCCTGAACGTGGACACTCGAGGGGGCTTGTCTCCTGCCCTTTGTACTACCTTCCAGCCCCCGGCAGGGTTGGGGGAGAAAACTCCCAAGGGAGCGAAATGATCCCACGATCCCAGGCAGGTTTGATTTGTGTGCAAGAATAACGTATTGTTCCCCCAACCACCCAAGTTTCCTTGCGGGAGAAAATAAAGCAGGGTTAATGGTCAGTTCTCCCTAAATCGGGTTGAGGTTCCGAGGAATTGGAACCCCAGCACCCTGAAATTGACCAATAAAATAGAGCCCTGAGAAATTGCCATTCGGGCTTTGCCTCACCCCTGACACTTCCCACCCTTAGTGAAGCAACTTGCCCCTTGACCGAGATTTTTCTCTCTTGCCATTCATTTTCTAAGCAGTGATTTACGCCCACCTACCAGCTTTAGGAGAGGGTTTACACCTAACAAGCACAGTAGTTCGTTCAGCCTGTGATTTATAAAAATGAATTTGCCATTGGGGTTTTATTTCACTCCAGAGGTTTGACTGAAGGTTTGATGCATGTCTTAGTTCAGTCAGATAGTTTGCTTCCTTTCAGTGAATTTATATTTAAGTGGTAAGAAAATTAAAGGAGGTGGACATTTTCAAGTGATTGCAAACCGATTCTGTGTAGAGATGCTAAATCTGTGGTCGGGGTTGTTTTTAAGAGGACAAAGACATATTTCTGAATGTGCTGCGTATAGCAGTTTCTTACTAATCAATATGCCGTATTTTAGGTTTACACCTCCGATTTAAAACTGATCATGATTGCATTTTGGAAAGGAAATCATGCTTATTTTTGTAAGTTTATTAATATTCAAACTGATGACCAGTTTTTTTCTAATCAACACAGCAGTTCGACCATTTCAGTCTGCAGGATGGAAAATCCTTCAGTTGAAAAGTGATATATCACAATTGTCCCTGAATTTTCAAAATGTGTCACCCTAGAATTTCATGTGGAATCTTAAGTGTTCTTCCACATTTTTGTGAAGGGTGGTGTTTGATCAAGATTTATGCTATAACTTTATGGTGTCTGGAAACTGGGCATAACGTTTGATGGAATTGAGCCTTTCAACCAGACAATGGCTTTGTAAGGTTTAGAATGGACACAGTTATGCTTTGTAAGTGTTGAGGAAAACTGTGGGGTTTTTTGTTCATTTGTGTTTTACTTTTTTAAAAATTAAAAACATTTTTGAAGGGGGAGAAACCAGACTGTTCTGGGACAGAGTTAAAACACTCCACAATTTATTAATAAATCTCTTTCAAGTGAAATATTCAATTGCATTCTTAATTTTAAAGCAGTTATCTACTGTAGCCTTTTAAGGATGCAAATTTGTACTTTCAAACAAAGATTTTTCATAAGGAGTCACTTACCAACCCTCAGTGCCACCCCTCCCCCAAAGATTCTGCAGCCAATGTTACCTCTCAAAGATGGTTTTTTCTTCCGCTTTAGTGATGAGGGACTATTTTTTATTCCTTTCTTTACTTGAGATTAGTAGATAATTTCTTAGGTTAAATAGGTAATCTTGTGTAGGGGTTTGGAGATGTCTTTGGTTTTAAATTCTTTGGTATCATAATGTACAATTCAGGTTAATGTTAGAAAAGAAAGATGTTCTTTCTCGCCACTAGATGTCAGCATTAATTTAATTATGGTCTTTATATGAGCTTGGCCTAGAGACAGTGCCTGGTAGGTAGGTGCTTTATATGCCTTTACTGTTTAAGTGGCCATTTCTACCTAAAGAATTGTTTGCCAAAAAAAATCAAGGAACTTTACATAGTATGTTTGCTGCTGTCTGGCATGTAAATTACATAGTTCCTTTTATTGTAAGTATTTGACCATTTAAAGGCTGGGTATACTTGGAAGAGAGTAGTGTTAACTAAGAACAGAATTAGTTTCCATAAGCTAAATGTCAACTACTCAGTGGGTGATGAACTTGTTTATGTATTGTTCAGTTGTTTGGTTTTTTTTCTTCCCAGTTTGTTTGCTTTGCTTTATTAGGACCCCAGTCATAATTAGCACATAAGTTAGAGGATAGGTACACAGTCTATGTACTTAAGTACTCTGTATTTTCCTTAAAAAATTTGCTCTATGTTGCACTTGCTAAAATAACATTTCTCAGTTATTTGTGCACGTAAGTTGATGATAGGCTTTGTTTCCTGTTTCTATGAATAATTCAAATTTGACTTTCCAGTTATTCCAAAGGACCTTCTAAATGCCTTATTAAATCTTTTTTCCCCTGCCATTGATTATTGCTACAAAAATGTACCCAGAGCCTAGACATCCTGGTCACACAGATATAGTTCTTCACCTATTTAACCCCTCCAATGTACTTAAAATTATTTAGCTGAACACAACTTTTGTAATGACAAAACCTGTACTTTGAGTTTTTCCAGAAAATCAGATTTGTGCTGATGCAGCTTTAGACTGTCACCTAGGCCCCCTTGACAGGTATGAGCGTTTTGAAACCAGTGGCAAAGGTTACGAAGTTCTACCCCTAGTTAGGGAGCAGATGAAAGCTAACTTGGAAAGTATGACAGTGACTCATGAGCACAGTGTTCTCACTGAAAAAATGAGTGTGGAAGGCTTTTTGAAAGATTTTTAGGGAGCTCCTATCAAATATTTTTTCTGAGTGGTTCAAGTGGAGCTGCTATAAATTTAATGGTTCAGGACATAAATTTGACTAAAGGTTAAATTCAGAAGTCTTGTTTATTATCTGGAATGGAGTTTTCCAGTTGGTAACAAAATACATAAATACATGCTTTCGTCACAAGGTATTTCTCTAGAGCATTCTAGCTAATTAAATCTGTTACCCATTTATAGTTCCTTTCACATCTTTTCTTCAAATGTTAGAAAATTTCAGTTATAGATAGGGTTGATTGGTAGGAAATATGAAGGGAAACGAGAAACTTACTTTTTCTAACTAGGCAGTTGTCTTCCCCATCTCTTGCTCTATGACAGTAGTTCTCCTTTTGTTTTGTTTGTGTCAAGACACCTTTGCACTCTTAAAGTTACTGAAGACCCTAAGGGCTTCCCTTAGAAAATTCTAGAAAGCCTAAGCATACACAGTACATTAACTGTCAGAACAGGATCATCACATGTCATGATGCCTGTGGAAAACTCCATTGTATGTTGTAAGGGAATCAAGAGTGAAAATGGCAAACATCTTAGTAGTAGTAGGAAAATAGTTTGGCTTCACAAACCCATGAAAGGATCTTAGGAGCCCCAGCAGTCCCTAGACCGCACTTTGAGAACCACTGCTCAGTACTGCTATGTTATAGAGAATACACTCTCTTTATTGCTGTTGTTTGTTTTTTCCTCATCATCAAGTTACTGAGTTGATTAACAGATACTTAAGTACAGGTAGGAAATTATAATATTTGGGGAGCAATTGATTCTTCCTGCAGATTCTAGTTGCAAAGTGAATGAGCTCAATCAGTAACCCTGTCCACAGTATCATCCATCATTGAGACAGAATGATCCTTGAGCACACTTACAAAAAGCATCAGGATAACAAATGCAAAGATAGTAAATACGAGAGAGTTGAGGGAATCAGGAGAGACTTTCTCACAATAATGAGTTTTTACCTTGTTAGTAAAGGTGGGAACCAGCAGGAAAAAAAATGATGCATAATGTAATGAAGTAATTGGAGAATGTTGCTTAGAGAGATTGAGATGAGAGTGATTTTGGATGGATAAAGTTCTGGATGTCCTAAATTACTGATCATATACCCTTCTATGTTCTTACTGCACAGAGTAGTCAAACTTAAAGTTTTTTGAGGACCTCTAGGGTTGACAACTTTTGGTGGGAGCAAGTAAAGATGTTTAAAGAGAATTCCATCTCTTACCATCATTATTTCATAAAAGAGATCACATATACCTGTATACCCTGAGTAGTATGGGTTCTTAAAATATTGGAGAAGGTACTGTCTTTCATGCAATTGATATTTTGAAGAATCCAGGCCAGATGGCTTATAAAATGTTCTACAGTGCAGATTGTTTTCTCATGATTCACTTCTGGTTTTTGAACTTCGAGAGAATTATAGGGAGATCTTGGTCAAGCTCCATCTTTAGCAGTTGTTGAGAACCCCCATTATTGTCCTTAAAATTCCATGTTGCCTCAGGAAGTCCTACTTGTAGACTAGTGCCAGCAGGTTCGGTAGCAGCAGAGTATCAGTTGAGGATAATTTTTTTTTTTTTTTTTTTTTGTATGTGGGTAGTTCCCTGGCTGGGAAACGAACCCAGGCCACAGCATTGACAGCGCCAGAGCCAAAGCTTTAAGCCACTACACCACCAGGGAACTCCAAGGATAATTATTTTAATCTCTATAGCTGCAGTCACTAAATTTAAAAAGACACTAATTAGAAGACCTGGATTCTTAATTTCACTTTGCCACTAAATAGCTGAACAACCTTGGAAAAATCACATGGTTTCTTAAGGCCTGTTTTCCCACCATAAAAGGATAGGTTCTGGTGTCTAAGTTCCTTGCAGTTCAAGGGTCACTAATAAGCAGCCCAATCTTTGATAATAGTTTCTGGATCAATTGGAGAAAAACATCAAGTGTTTAATTCATTTTAGAACTGTAGAGCATAAATGAGAACATAAAAAATTTGGTTCCATTACCATATTTACTTGATTGTAAAGTACACATAAGTTTCACATTTTAACATTTTTGAAATCATAATGCATCTTAATCAACTTGTATGTACATTGTGGCAGTGCTTTTCTTTTCCAGAAGAGGTTTTATGAAATTGATAACATCTTAAAGTCTCTACAGCATCTTAAGCAAAATCTAAGAAGTCCAGCGTACTATATTTCAAGGCATCTAAGACATTTCAGAAAGAAATGCTGCCAGTTATAATTATAAGACATTATGTATTGTAAGGCTCTTCCGACATCAGATGTTAAAATTGGAAAAAAATATGTCTTAGAGTCAAAGAAGACTTGCTTTTAAAGATTATGTTTACCAGGAAAATTGTGGGTTTCAAAAATATATGGTAAATGTGTCTTGCATTGTTAAGAACTTTGGTGGTACAACAAATCGGAAAAGATTTCTAAACACAAGTGAATAGTTTATTACCACTTAAATTAGAGAATGATGTAAAGGATAAACATGGCATTTCAGTCCTGTAGTAGTTAACTAAGAAAAACCACCCATATACCTATTCTGTCTTACTGGAAGCAAATAAGAGGGGCCTGAGCTAAATGTCTTCATTGTAGACTCAATCCATTACTTCCTTTTGTTTTTATAATATATGTAAATACACTGATAGTTGTCATCTTTGTATAGTAGACTCCAGAATTTTATTTTATCTTGGGCAAATTGCCAGATTGCTAGAATTTTGTATTAATAATCAGGGAAATAAAACATTTTTCCTTTAGTCTTGGAATTTTATTAAAATACCCGTAAATATAGAGCTACACTTTAAATGAGATCGTTTTACATTGCAAGTTAGCATGCACTGTCAGCAGTTACCATGAAACTACTTGGGGAATATTAGTTATCTGCATTTTCCAGAGTCACTCTGCTTCTTTCTGAACCCTAAGCAGAGGATACATGGTCTATTGTGTCTTTGTTTTCATGCTGTCAATCAGTGCTTATTAAACATCCATGAAAGGCAGAGTACCACATGAAATACTGCTCTTTTCTTACAACACTGTTACTTAAAATACTTTTGGCTTTCACTTTTGTAATGCTATTCTAATTTGTGACCTATTTTCTGGTCTTTTTACCAGCTTTTAACTGGAAGTATCAGTTGCAGCTTGGTTGATAAGCCTTCATTTTCTTATCTTACACTTCTTCATTTGAGGGTTAATCTAATCTGATTTCAGTGGTTCCCATGTGAAATTTCCAGAACCATAACTTTAGTCCTAATATTGCAATTGCTTACAGAAAATGACCGGTAAACTCTCCCAATATGAGATCTATCAAAAAATAAGTGGTCTTTTTATCGTTATTTCTCACCACTCTCTGATTTCCCTACTCAAAACATGGGAGATTTCACTGTGACACATGCTGACGACTCAGAGGAATACTCTTAGGGCACAGACTCAGCAGTGAGATAACATGTCATTCAGTCATGTGCAGATAGATAAGTAAACAAAAGATAAGTAAACAAATGACCATTAAGTATGATAAATTCAAAGGGGGGGGGGACATACAGAGATTGCTACTTGGGAGAGTCAGGGGAGACTTCAGAGGAAGAGATGTGATTTGGGGCTGAAAAATTACTAAAATATTCATCATATGGGAAAAAGAGGTATCTAAATCCTAATAGTTAGCCAGATTCAGTACAGCAAAATTCTAGTATAATAACTTAGTACCTTGGAAATTATTACAATAAAAACTGATCTTAATTTTTTTCTTTGTAAATTTATTGCTGCCAAAAAATTGTTTCCATTATTTCGTCTCAGAAATTATCAAAGATGTAGAGCCCATAAAGACAAGAAGTGTTTTTCTATAGACGGTGCCTCATATCAAATAGTTTTAACAATAACAAAAAATAGTTTTTATGCCCCCATATTTTATTCCACTTTCAAGTTTTTGGGCTGTTTTTCTTTTTATTTAATATCTATTGACTTTCTACTGTGAAAGATGAGAATTTAGCCTGATCTGTCCCCCCTCATCACACACATAGATATATACTCTATTCTCCTTTCTCCAGTAATACAACAGTTTATTTTTTCCTCATATAAAGTTCAAAATCGGTGTTCATGGCAATGTGGTTATTCAGGATTAGGGCACTGGTTCTCAGAATGTGGTCCAGGAATCCCAGAGGGGTTCCCAAGATGCTTTTGGGGAGTCTGTAAGATCTAAAGTATTTCCATTACAGTACTAAGAGGTTATTTGCATTTTTCACTCTCATTCACAAGTGCACAGTGGAGCACTGTAGGAGCCTATGTAACTTGATGATGTCATCATACTAACAACAAATCAAGTGTGTGCTTATGTATTATGTTTTCTAGAATTTGCTAAGGTAACAACTTCAGTGGATTGAATGCAGAAGCAGATAGAATTCACTTTTGTTCTAGTAAACCACACATCAAAGAGATTCACAAAAATGTAACTGATGAAATAGTTTGTTTTAGAAAAGCATTATTTTTCTTAGAAAGTTATTTATGTTAATATGTATTGGTTTATTTCTTTTTCAGTAGACGCTGAACAAATGATGATAACTGAATTACTTAGAAATAGATTCCACCATATTTTAAATGATCATTTATTAGGAATTACTCTTAGCCTGAGTTTTTAAAATTTATTTTGATATGAAAAGAACTGTTTTCCTTAATACCTTTCATTTGACATGCTGTGATTTAGAAAGTATCTATTAATATTAACGTATTAAAGCTTTCATTAGCTTCAACCCAGTTTGAATTGTTTGCCCCTATATTCCCAAGAGAAATTAAACTTATATCAAGAGTTTCATTTACATTTTGTTTCAGCAAGTATTTGTCAAGCCATTGGTGCTTGGGTGTTTTGAGAGCTAGAAGCATGAGACAGCCCCTGCCTAATTGACTTGATCTTGATATAGATTTATCTCACTGTCTTGCACATTCAAATTGACACCTATACAGTGAGAATTAAAGTTCAGGCTGATGTCTCTGAGTCACTGCAAAATTCTCAGGGATCAAAGAACAGATACTGTGCCAAGTATCATTAAGATAAGAAAGATCTGGGATCTCAGAATATAACTACAAAACATATGGAGCAAAGTTTTCAAATTACTACTAGGTTAAACCAAATTTATTTAACATAATTTTTATGTAACACTTTAGCATTTACCAAGTGATTTAGCATGTATTATTTCACTTAATCCTAATCGTATCTGGAGTTAGATACTATCCACATTTTACAGGTAGCTGATTTGCTCAAGATTTCTGATCCTGTGTTCTTACTATATAAAAACACCATATTCCTTAAGGATTCACAATAGCGGAGATTCTGCTACACATACTAAGTAAGGTATTTGGAGAATATGACATTATCTAGAATAGAGTAACTGTAGTTAATCCAATCACTTGTAAAAATAAATAAGGGTTCTCATTCTAGTTATAGATCATATAAACTTTGTGAGAGGTTGGACTTGAGTTTAAATATACATTTTTGGCTAAATAAGAATTTTCCTTGTTTCAAACCATTAAAACCCTTTGAATATATTATTTTACTGATCTTTAGGACTACAGTTTCTGTCCATAATGGTGGGGGTACATTCAGAACATGTGACAAATACCTATAGGAAAGAAATAAAGTTTTCCTTGCCTACATATAATATTAATTACTTAATGCAATAGTGTAAGAATTACAGAGTATGAGGGATTCACCCACATGATAGTGATTGAAAGATTCAGATGGCAAACTGGTGAACAGTACTAGCACAAAGCTTTCAGCCTTCAGTTAGGAGTCTAAGTTAATTGTCTTTCATTAATTTGGCGATTACTTTTTAAAATTCTTCTTCCTCTTCTCTCCACATAGGTTTGTAAAAGAATGGACTTGGTCTGCCAGAGAATGTTGAATCAGGGATTTCTAAAAGTGGAGAGGTACCATAATCTATGTCAGAAACAAGTTAAAGCACAACTCCCAAGGTATGTTATGGCTAGCAATGACACTAGTTTACAATAGGGGATTTTGTTTTGTTTCTTGATTTTTTTTTTCTTTAAATTTCAGTAGGAGTTTACATGGTTTCCAGGTTTTTGTAGCAAAGGGTATCCAGCTCACAATAAGTGAGTTTTACTATAGTTTGCTCCCTCTTATCATTTCTGTTCAACATTTCATTAGAAGTTCTAGCCAGGGTAGTTAGGCAAGACAGTGAAAAAAAAAAAAGGCATCCAGATTAGAAAGGAAGAAGTAAAAGTATTCTTAGATGACATGATCTTGTATATATGTCATCTTGTACATACGGAATACACTCATTATTAGAGCTAATAATCAAGTTGAGCAGGGATGTAGAATATAAGATTGATATGCAAAAAATCAATTGTATAATTGTATACACTGAGTAATAAGCAATCCAAAAAGGAAGTTAAGAAAACAATTCCATTTATAATAGCACTGAAAAGAATAAAACACTTAATATTAAATATAACAAAAGAAGTACAAGACTTGTACACTAAAACTACAAAGCGTTGTTTAAAAAAATTAAAGAAGACTTAAATGGAATGACATTCCATGTTCATGGATTGGAAGACTTCCTGTTGTTAAGATGGCATACTCCCTCATCTGTGTAATAATCCCTATCAAAATCCTTTTTTTTCTTTTTTTTTTTCCCCAGAAATTGACAGGTTGATTCTTTTATTTCTGTGGAAATACAAAAGACTCAGAGTAATAAAAAACAATGTTGAAAAAATAACAGTTGGTGGAGGACTACCACTTCCCAGTAAAACAGTGTGTTTTACTGACATGTCCTCTACTGACATGAGGACAAACATGTAGTCTGGAATTACATTCTTAGTCAATTGATTTTAAACAAGGATGCCAAGACAGTTCAGTGGGGAAGGAATAATGTTTTCCACAAACAATGTTGGGACTACTGGGTATCTACATGCAAAAGAATGAAGTTGGACCACTTCCTCACACCATGTACAAAAGTTAACTCAAAATAGATTATAGACCTAAGTGTAAAAGTCATTGCTACGCTATAAATATAGTACTAACCTTCATGAACTTGGATTAGGCACTGGTTTCTTAGATATAACACCAAAGGCACAAGTAACAAAAGACAAAAGTATGGGAGTTCCCTGGTGATGTAGGCATAAGGCTTCGGCGCTGTCAACACTGCAGCCTGGGTTCGATTCCCAGCAGGGAACTACCCATATACAAAAAAAAAAAAAAAAAAGACAAAAGTAGGCAAACAGTACTTTATCAAAACTTAAAACTTCTGTGACTCAAAGGATAACAGTAAGAAAGTGAAAAGACAACCCACAGAATGGGAGAAAATATTTGCAGATCATACCTAATAAGGGACATGTATCCAGCTTATGTGAGGAACTCAACAATTTATTGTTCAACTCAACAATAAAAAGATAAGCCA
>PVJL010013781.1:0-30755 GCA_004026885.1 Lyroderma lyra
AGTCCACCCTTCAATGCAATTTTGGAACTCTTTCTGGAATGACCATCATTGTTGTCGTGTTAACCTTGATGTCCTGAATGTCATCAAAATGTCTTCCTTTCAATATTTCCTTTATTTTCAGGTAGAGAAAAGTCACAGGGGTCCCGATCAGGTGAGCAGGGAGGGTGTCCCAACACAGCTATGTGTGTGCTGGCTACAAACTCCCTCCCAGACAGAGCCGTGTGAGCTGGTACATCATCGTGATGCAAGAGCCCTGTGTTGGCAAAAAGTTCAGGTCATTGTCATCTAACTTTTCACACAGCCTTTTCAGCACTTCCAAATAGTAAATTGGGTTGACTGTTTGTCTACTTGGTACAAATTCATAATGAACAATCCCTCTAAATCAAAACAGGTTAGCAACATCATTGTGACTCTTGATTTGTACTGACAGAAATTTTTTAGTTGAGGAGAACTGGCTGACTTCCATAGTGCACTTTGACACTTTGTTTTAGGGTCATATTGGTACACCCGTGTTTCATCACCAGTGAGAACATGGCCCAAAACATCATCTTGCCTCTATAAAAGGTCTTGGCAAACTTCAACCTTCCTTTGCTTTTGTTCATCAGTGAGCTCCTTCAGGACCATTTCTGCACACACCTTTCTCATGCCAAGATTTTCAATTAAGATTTTCCCAACTGTTTCTCTATCATGTTTACTTGGTCTGCTGTGCTTCTCACAGTCAGCTTAAAACTTTGATGCACAGTTTGATGAATTTTTACAATGTTTTCATCAGTTCTGCTCATTACTGGCCACCCTGACCTCTCTTCATCAGTGACACATTCCTCTCCCCTAAGAAAAACATTTAATCCACGTGTACCCTGCTGTTTTCTTACAGCATCATCCCCATAAACATGTCCCTGATTTCACTTCTACTCTTGCCAAGTTTAACAAGAAATTCAATGTTTGTGCATTGCTCTAATTCAAGCTCCGACATTCTCGCACACAAAAACATGCAGCAGTAATAATGAACGCCGCTCAGCAAGACACCGTCACACACGAACACAGCTGTGGGACACAGACGCACCAAGGTGACGACACCTTACCGAGTTGTTTGTTCAGTGCTGCTAACGAAACACACGGTGGCAAGTTCACAAACTTAATTGTCAGACCTCACATGTAGGTGACTGTATGTCAATTATACCTCAATAAAGTTATATTTTAAAGGGGTGGGAGTGGCTATTAATGCCCAATTTCTACACCTAACAGATTCTGGATTTTTGTGGGGTAATGATGAGCTTTCTCTCGTCTCTTTTCATCTCTGACAGCCTTCCCCCTTCCCATCTCAGGTCCCTGTTTTTCAGCCCTCTCAGACCACAGGTCTCTGGTGCTGCCATAGTGAATCAGAAACACTTCCATAACACACTCTCCAGGCTTAGCGTCCTCCTCCACACCTTTAGGCAGCAGAGCCTTGGATGGAGCCTCTGTCTCAGGGTCAGGTTCTTCGTCCTCAACACAAATGCCGTGGGGTTTTTTCCCCTTTCCCTACTTCTCAATCTGGAATCCGACTCACCTCTGCATTTTGGCTGTAGCCACAACGTGGACTGCAGGAGTGGCTGAAAGGGAATACACAAATGTATCTGAGGGGAGTCAGAGGGGAAATGACTTGACCATTTTAGTCATCGGACATTTGAGGAGCAAAACTCTGAGGTCACTGCTTCCACAGGTAGCCATTTAACTCTTGAGGGTTCTGTTCCTTGGAAGGCTAGTTTATGGTCAACCTTCGAAACATGGCTACACTGTCCACACCCCCCGCAGTACTATTTCTTTAAGTCCGGCTATGTTTATTTCAGTCCTCAACAACCCTTAATAACTCAGGAGAGAGAGAGAGAGAGAGAGAGAGAGAGAGAGAGAGAGAGAGAGAGAGAGAGAGAAGCCGTGCAGAAAACCTGCACATTGAGCAAGTCTATAAGCAAAATCTATCCCGAAGCAAAAGCAGATGTCCAGGACAGAAAAGAACTCAGAAACTGCAGGCTAAGAGGTTCCCGTTCAAGATGGCACCATTGGAGGCTCTGGAATTCACCTCCTCCTTGGGACACATCAAATCTATATACAGAACAATTTCCTCTGAGAGAAATAAAAAAAAAAAACTGTGCAACTCCTACACACTGAGCAAATGAGAACATTGTACACCAAGAGGGTAGAAGAGGCTGAGACCCCATCTCAGCACAACCCCCGTGCCCCCACCCACACAGTGACCCACAATCCAGAGGAAACTTGCAAGTCAGAGCTTCTCACCGAGGAGTGTATTTGAACACCAACTTATAAGACCCGCACCTGAGAGGCCCCCCAAATGGCTAGCTTTGAAAGCCCAGGGGGCTTGTGTGCACCAGCCCCGCAAGGACATGGATAACTGAGAAATGGTCTGAAGGGCTCACTGGAACTCACCTGGCCACACCTAACAGCCCAGCCCAGAGGCAGTGGACTCAGGCCAGCCGTTTTTCCATGAAAGAGGCCTCTTTGCTTATCTTAAAGGCTTCAGCCTGCTGAGCAGGAATCTAACTTACTACACTGAAATGCTCTCCAAAGCCCGGGGAGGTCAGAGGGCACCACCATGCTCTCTATTCCCAGAGGCACGTCTGTGCATGGCTGGTGGTACCCCCGTTTCTGTGGCTGCCCACCCCTTGACTGCCTGGCTCTGGGGAGATGTAGTCTAAGCTGTCTTAGATTTTGTCTAAGTCTAGTCTAAACTAAGAGCTAGTGCAGAATGAAACAAGCACTATGCCCTCCACAACAGTATTTAATACGTATGATGTATGTGTAACGAGTAACAGCAAATTAACCCAATAGAAAGCCTCTATATTTTGTGACATACGTATGCACAGCAAACTCCACGTGTTCATCATTAAGGAGACTCAACCATTCTTAATGCATTGTATTGTTGCCTTCCATAAATTTCTTGTGTTAAAATTATTATTGTGTTGGGCAATCTTGGATGTAGGGTTCCTAACTGGACACTAAAGTCAAGATTCTGGTACCCAGAGTTAGCAAACAAGAAATTAAGTATCCCTTTCAAATACTGTTTTAGTGAACTCTGAGTAACATCACTAATTAATACCTTGACACATTTTTTTCCTTCTTGATTATCTTCCATCACTCAAATTCTGAAGTTGCATTTCATTCCGATAATGTTATCTCCCTGCACCAGTGGTGGCTCCAGTAATGGCCTGCGTTCATGTCAGACCGGGCAGGAAACACCCCCCATGACGCCTCCTGGTATTTATTGTCTGTTTTCCTCTCTCACCTTCCTGTCTTTTCTATGCCTGGATATCATTGTGGGTCATGTGATCATGTTTCCTTTTTCTCATGCGTACGCAAGCGGAAATTTCACTTTCTTATATCGGAGCTGATATCACAATCAGCTGTCAGTTTTTATGCATGAAAATTAAAATCTGATCTTTAGATACTTTCTTCCAAATAACGTTGCTCCCTTTCTGTATCTATCGGCCATGGATTCAGACAATACAGACACACCGGAAGAGTCGCTCTCTGTTGATGGTGTGCATGATCTCAATGGTCACCACAATTGCCCTCCCTCGTACTACTGTAGTAAAAAGCATTGTTTTAGCCTTAAAACCTTTTTATTTAATTTTGGAAATAAAAATAATCATTCCCAAGTTGAATACAACTGAGCAGATCCTGACTCCTGGAAATGTGTTTTCATGTTCAGCCTTACTAAAACACATTTCCTAACCCTAATACCATTGAGCTACTTTTTAAAAATTATTTTAAGTATTTTAAATTGCTCTATAATAAAAGGGCAAAAGCATCTCTGGGAACAATTAGAATTAATGTACATTGACGGATAATCAATATGACATCAAAGATAAACAATCAGATGCATCCTGTTGTTTTGGTGCTGATGAATAAATCTGAAAAAGCACATCTAAAAGGAAGTAAAAGTGCAGATCCCATGGTGCAGGGGCTGGGCTTCGGCCTGGGTTCAATTCCCAGCCAGGGAACCACCCCCGGTCCCCCCCACCAAAAAAGAATAGATCCCAAAAATATGGAAAAGAGAGAATGTAGATTTTCAAGTTTGGTTTTACTAATGTTATTTGCTTTCTCATTAAATTTTCATTCAAAATAGAATCACTAGATGTTCTTAAAATTTTTGTACCAATTTTTTTTTAGTTTATTTACACCTAGTGGCCTCTTTCCCAGAATAAAGTTTTTAAATACATAAAATAAAATAATAGGATTACCAAGTAAAAGTCACATTAAAATATAGTTATCGAAGTACTTTAAAAACCAAGTCAATGAAGTGGGAGCATAGTTGCCTTTTATTGATAAGTTAAATCGTAAGAGCTAATAGCAGATCTAATGGCATAATTACAAATGTTGAGCATAAGCGATACTTTCCGATATCTTCAATAACTGCAATAAGATAGGGAAATATCTGCCATTTTTATTGGTGATAAAGTCACGGGTATGACTAATACTACTATGGCTTGTTGCTTATGTTCATAAATGAAAGAAATGGCAAATTTCAGATAGAAGTTAGTGAAAATAAAGATGTATTTTTCCCATCTCAATTCATAGATCTCCTGAACTCTGCTTCATGTAGGGAGTTCCTTTGCCCTATATGGTTCAGCAAAAACATTTCTATACATTTTAAATTTTAGAGCATACTCATTAAACTACGTTAGGGACTCAGAGTTGTAAGTTCAACTATCAGAAAGAAGTGTATACTCTAGTAGACGTAAGAAAATTTCATAAATTACTGCAATGAAACATCAGGGATATTGCAATGGGGCAAATCTAGTACAGAGAAAGCATAAATGAAAGGAAGGTCAAGTAGTGAAAGTCCCATATAGAGGGGGGTGTCACCAGGCAGTTAATGGGTGATGGGTAGGAAAGAACTATTCTGGCAGAGGAAATTCTGTGACCAAAAATACTGAGCTCTAAAACAGTTCTAAAGAGCAGGTCATGCCATACGGCTTGAATTCTAGCATGAAGATCTCTCGCCAAAATTACAGTGTTCACTGCCTACGGAGGTGCTTAACCACAGCCAAATTCATTAGAGAAACCTTGGATTCCAAAAGAATTCTTTAAGGATCTGAGTATTCCACACAATTATGTGGACTTCTTATATATTTGTTGAAAGAATGACTGAGTGAATTGGGTACGTTTGAATCCTACAGTGGCTCTGGGAATACTTAACGGTTGTGTAAGAACCACCAGGTGGCAGATATTTAGTCCAAGAATGGCTATAAACCACGAGCAAAACTCAGGTGATGTAATTCCTAATAGCTTTTGTTTTCTTGATTTTACTGTCTAAGTTCACTAAAATCAAAGGAACTTCATGTGGATGTGAACTGGAGAAGATTTCTAGCCCTTTTGTCCTAGAAAAATAACTATTTACTGAATTGGTTTATGAAATTAAATTTGAAGATGACAGTGACAAATCCTCTTCTCTTAGCAAATAAAAACTAATAACAAAAAGAGTATTTTTGAGGCTAGGTCATCTCTCTGCAGGAAGATCTACCACTCTTCATTCTCCAAAATCAGTAAAAGGAGCATTACAACCATAAAAGTCATTATTCTGTTACATGGTATTTGGAGAAATAAAGTGCACAAGATTCACACAGCACAGTGATGTCTTTGCATGGTGCCACATGGAAATTAAGCCTCAAGTCACCCTAGGACAAGTCCCAGTCTACAGAGCAGAAAGTACATGAAATGCAACACCTGCAGACACACAGGGTCAATCCGCACGCCTTTAG
Organism: Lyroderma lyra; assembly: GCA_004026885.1. Classification (NCBI taxonomy): domain Eukaryota; kingdom Metazoa; phylum Chordata; class Mammalia; order Chiroptera; family Megadermatidae; genus Lyroderma; species Lyroderma lyra. The sequence goes on from PVJL010013781.1 coordinate 5,760, forward strand.
CACACACTCGTTTGCCTTAAGTGGGACATTGAGAGGAGGAGAGCGAGGCCACCCCAAGGAGATGGTCCGGAGTAGAAGCCAGGTCACGTAGGGAACGGCATTGGGGAATGAAGGTGCTCGGTGAGGACACAGGACGGAGTCCATCGAGGGCGCGAATGGGACGTCCGAGAAGCTACTCAGAATGAGGACAATTGCCCTACAGAGAGGTGGAATCCTGCTTTTAGGGTTTTTTCGTACGAGGGGCAGACCACCTAAGGAAACTGGGGTTTCCCTCCATGGACTGCTCCAGGAGAGGCTCAGGCATGATGAAGAGTGTTACAGCCCCCTCTGCCTCCAGAACTCTCAGAAACAGGAAGTGACACATGGGAATGCAGTGCACAGCGCCTGGGTCACCGCGCAGTCCAACGGAAGTGTTGTTTGTACCTCTCCTTTCTGTTATTACCTTAAGTTTGATCCTGCAGCCTCGTTTTTGCTTCAGAAAATAAATCTAACTTGGTTGATTTACCCATGTCACTGTTTATACATGTTTATAATAAGATTATAATATTTAATATTCACAAATTTCAGTCTATCAAACAGTTGTATATATTTATGTCATTTATTTATTATTCATGGTGACCTGAGCGTAATTCTTGACACTTTACAAGTACTCAGCAAGTCTTCGTGAGTGATCAATAATTATCCCTATTTTATACAACCTGAGGCTCAGTAAGTCCCCACAGTGTGTGAGTTGCAGAAATAGGAGTTTATAGTTTCTAAAACTTTTTCCTATATTTCTTTTCACAATTCTGCATGAGTATAGGTGGGGGGAAAATAACCTATATAAAAGTACAAGAAACCCCAACAGTACACATTTATGTGTGTTATGAGAGAGAGAGAAAGAGAGAGAGAGAGAGAGAGAGAGAGATCTCCCAGAAAATCTGGGGAGCAGCCTCAATTTAACATACATTCCACTGATGTGCTAGACATATACATTTGCATCCTTCAGATTTGGACCAGAAAGTTCCTGACAATGAGGGTTGCTACTCACCAGAGAAGACCCATTTAGTCTCACAGGAGGGAGTCTCGGGGCTCCTGCCAAAGACGAGGGCTGTCAGGAAAGTCTGCAGCCACGTAATAAGAACAGAAGCGTGTATGGCCGGGCCTTTTGCTGGACAGCCCTCGTCTATACACTCATACATTTCCTATACACACATGTGCATAAACAGATGTTTCCCAATTACTAAGCTATTAAGCACTGGCGAACAACCCTAACATGGGCTAGGACTGATGTGATAATGGAAGAAACTGCACAGGGACCATGCAGAGGAGGGTTAAAGTCACCAAGAAGGGTGAGGTTAATCAACACTGTTCTCGGAAATGTCAAGCCATCTGCAAGAGCAGCATTAAATGGGGGTCCCTGGGAGCTCCCTCTGCACTCAGCATGCTGAGCAGCCCATTATATTATTTATAGTCATCTGTACCAGCCCGGAACGCTTATATACTTATAGGCTATCCAATTAGGTTTACCAAATTAAGTTTTAATGCAAACCCAGCCTTTCCACCCATACTTGAAGTATATGTTGTGGGCGAGACATTGTGTAGAGGGTCTTAGAATTATGATTTCACATAACTACTCAGTAAATACTTAATTGCAAACTCCCTTTTATAAGTCTGTAAGCCCAGAGAGGACGAATGACTGGCCCGGGGTCACACAGGTGAGCCGGGTTTTGAACCCAGGCGCTCTGACTCCTGAATCCTCTAACCTCGTGCGGCCACTTAAATTCAGCACCATGGTGAGGTAACGATGGTATCATTCGGGGAGCGCATGCCTGGGGGGTCTGGGTCAGACAGCCGAGCCCTCAGAGAAGGAAACGGGGTCCATACGTGGGGTGGCACCAGGAAGCATTTCAGGTGAGGAGTGGCACAAAGAAAGCCCAGAGGCACGCTGGGGCTTCGGGCTCGTTTCTGAGCCAGTGTGACCACAGGGAGAGAGGTACAGGCAGATACCAAGAGCCACAAACGGGGACAAGAGGGAGCCTTCCAGAAGAGAATGCGTGACGTACATTCTGCCCTGGCCCAGAGCTCGGTTCAGATAGTCCTGACGGACGGCACTGTCCACAGCCCAAGGTGCGTAAGCAGCAAAGGCCACGACGTAGCATTCAACACTTCAGGGGCGTCTTCAATGGGCATGTCCCTTTCCATGTTAATGAGGAAATCATGTTCATGTCTTCAGCCTCTCTCTCTCGGTCCCCTTCCCTGTCCCCCCCCCTCTCTGTTTCTGTCTCTCTGTCTCTCTGTTTCTGTCTCTCTGTCTCTCTGTTTCTGTCTCTGTCTCTCTGTTTCTGTCTGTCGGTCTCTCTGTTTCTGTCTCTCTGTCTCTCTGTTTCTGTCTGTCTCTGTTTCTGTCTGTCTCTCTGTTTCTGTCTCTCTGTCTCTCTGTTTCTGTCTGTCTCTCTGTTTCTGTCTCTGTCTCTCTGTTTCTGTCTGTCTGTCTCTCTCTCACACACACACAGCACCTCTCAACACACGTATCCATCTGGTGCTGTCATATGAGGCTGGACGACCTCTCATCAGGCATCGATGGAATGGACACACGGTGAGGGATGCCACTGACACAGGGACAAAATTAAAACGCTGATTCGATCAGGCACTATCTGAGGCAATGCATGCACAAAGCTGGCTTCCACCTATTATTTTTAAGGAACATGCTGGAGCATTCTCAGGCCCTGGGCACCACCTTGTAGAAGGCTTGCGTGCCGTTGCTCTGGGCTCCAGGAAACGTCGCACGACACGGACGCCCACGAGAGCCCTGAGCCCAGGCCTCAGCCACCGTCTGAGGAGAGAAGCCCCCTAGTGGCCATCGGGCCACTTCCTCATGACAAAACAACGTTTATATGCATTTATTCATTTCTTTTCGCTTTTAAGTTCATTGTTTTGCCAGAAGAGAAGGCAGCTAAGCACGAGCTGCACCACTCCCACTGAGCCCACGGGCACCCACTCGCCCCGCGCCACACACAGCAGCACTGTGTCGCTCCCGCCAGGTCCCGCCCGGTCCCGCCAGGTGCCGCCAGGTCCCGCCAGGTCCCGCCTTCGGGGAGCCCCAGGCAAAGGCGAGCTAACATCCGGTGGGGCCCCGCGCTCAGGGTGGCGTGGTCCCCGCTGCACTTCTCTCCACACGCCGCCGCCAGGACCTCAGACCCGGGGCAACGTGGCGCCATGAGCCGCCTCTTCGGCCTCGGTGTCAGGCAGCACACGTGTCACTGAGTCCATTCCCAGGCACTCACTCAGGGGCTGGAGAGACCGCGGAACATAACGGCCGGGTCCCCGGTGGGCCTTGCGCTCTAGCGAGAGGACGGCAACACGCATCAAACAGACACGTTTCCACGGGGACGGAGACACGAGCCGACAGTAGTCAGCCGAGAGGAGGGGCCCCGGCAGGTATCACGATGGGCAGTGCCGCCGGGCTCAGTGCTCCGCGGCACCAAACACTGGACCTTGCGACCGTCGGCGGCGGGCAGGGGGGTGGCACTCAGCCCCTGTGAGCAGCGGGGGGAGAGTGTAAGGACAAGCGAGCACGGCAAGTGACAGAAAATCTGATGGCGCCGGACCATGCAGAGACTTCTAGGCCCTGGCAAGAAGTTTTGAACCAGCTTCTAAGTGTGCCAAAAGGCAGGGGGCAGGCTTTGAGTCGGCTGTGGCGCCTGATTGGTCCTCCGAAGAGATCGTCCTGGGGCCGGGGGACTCGGCGGCTTCGGGGGAGGGGGGAGGGGAGGCAGGGCAGGAAATCCCGTCACAGGCCCTGCCTGCACGTGTCAGCGTGTCGGCATCTGATACTAAACTGAGGTCACCGGGAGTTTCGATGCATCCCGCGTCCCGAGTCACCCATTATGATGTTCCTATTTTTTTCCTAAAAACGACGTATCTAAGAGCTCCTGTATTTGTAGCTATCCCCGTAAGGTTTACTGAAACTAATTCTGAATCAAACACTGTTCTTGCTTTTGTTGTTACTGCTGTGAGGCCTCTACCCTGATTTCCCTTTTGTTGACAGATTTTCGAGTGTTAAAAACCAGAGACAACAGCCCAGCCACCATGTGTCGTGGGACCTCACCTATCTCTGAGCCACTTGGGGTCATCATCTCTTCCCAAGAATGAGTGGGGTCAGCATAGGCTCATCTGGCTCTGAAATGACACCATCGTTCAGACTGCTGAAGTAATTGGAACTGGGCCGCAATTAGCTTGGTCATTTATTATTCAGAAGAGAAAATTAATGGACCATGAGCCCGGTGACCTAAATATTGGTTATATATTTGTGCTGACTTCAGTAATAGTTTCATTTTCTTTACTGCACTTATAACTCTCTAAAAATAGCTACCTATTTGGGTTTTTATTCCTGCCCTCACAATACATGTTTCAGGAAAGCAAGGACCTTCTCTGCATTTACACCTGTGCGTCCAGCCTCTAGAAAAGAATGTGGAATGTACTAGACGTCGGATAAATACTAGCTAAATGGATGCATGAATGACAGATTGGCTACCCCAGTGGGGATTCCTATGCACTAGGAGGCACACGATTCAGCAGACTGACGTGCAACCAAGTTTTGTGTATAAGTTATACACAAGCATGTTTCATAATTTTTAAAGTCATGGAATTCTTTGTTTAGTTAAAAGCTTACATAAAAACAAAATATGAAAACTTGGCTCTGGTTGAAGAAAGAATAAAAACCTAGAGTTTCATCCAAACATCTTTGTTTGCCCATTTTTTTCACAAGCAACCCCTGGGATACTTTACTGTATTAATAGTTTGAAAACCACTGGACCTCTTGACGACCACGATCTTTACAATTCCACAGGAGCTAGAATTGAGTAAACCTTGTGATTAGTAACTTGTGATTCCAGTCCTGTGCCCACTGACCCACTCAATAGCTGAGTCTTGGGAGCTCCCTGATGGTGTAGTGGCTTAGGGCTTCAGCACCGGTGCTGTCAGCACTGTGGCCTGGGTTCGATTCCCAGGCGGGGAGCTACCCACATACCAAAAAAAAAAAAAAAAAAAAATAGCTGAGTCTTTGCTGATCGTCTCAGGGAAAGAAGATCTCCCCTTTAATATTCGAATACTTCTATTAGGAAGTACTGCTGGTAGAAAGCTACGTGGAACATCCGTCTCCCTGGGCTTTACTAACCCCCATGAATCTCAGACAACCAGGTGGTTCTCTTTCCCTCCGGACAAACTTTTATCAATTGGAAGGGAGCTGTGGCTCATGGCTTCCCTGTCCCGGACAGACATTCCCCAGTTCTTTTTGTTTTAATATTGATCCACGGTCCTCCCAAACGTTCATGATCCAAACTTCGCACTGCTTGTCTGCACACAACTTCACACACTGGGAGGAACTGGTGCTCAGATTGAAACTGGTGCTCAGTTATCCTGGCAAGAGCGCTCCCCTCTATGTAGACAAGCCCATCTTCCGCCTTTTCCCTGCTCACAATAATTATATTAATAACAGCAATAGCCACTGTCTTTGGGCACGTCAGTCACACCAGGATTTGCCCCCTTCCTCGCTGCACTTGCCACCACCTACCCTCCTGCTGTGAGTGTCCAGGAAGTCGCCCCTCACTTTGTTGCCTTTAACACAAGCAGCATTTTAAGATGTGTACTGTCCACCAAACATTAGGCAAGTCATACAGATTTCAATATATGTGAGAAAGTCCTTGAAGGGGCTGCCCCTGGACTAGGGGGAAGGGTGGATGTCCCATCTTTCTGAGTCTTAGACTCTTGTTCTATACAGATGATCGGAAGATGTGTCTTTCAAGAGGGCATGAACTTTGGAGGGACCCAAGCAGGGATTTAAATGTGGATTCTGTCACAAAACCAGCTACAAGGCTGGCAAACAACATGAGCATGAGGGTCGTCACTTGCTCGTTTGCAAAATGAAAATACCGTGTATCATACTGTTGTGGTGGAGAATGGCTTCCATGGTTTAGCATACGCTAAGCCAAAATGTGTCTCTTTTTAAATCTTTTCCAGGGATGGTTTACATCAACCTCGTTCAGGGATTCTTTTTTAAGAATTTTGTATGGGTTTGTACCTAAAACCAGCTAATAAGTGGGGAGTGGTAACCACGAAATGCAATGGACGGAGGTGCTCCATCCACGACGCATCCGTTAAAAAGCCTCACTCAAGCACGTCAGGGAGGTCTCGTCACCAAGGTGAACGTTTCCTTCTAAGGACTCAGTTTGCTCCAGATGACGCCAAGACAACACCACACTCTTATGGAAATCAGACCAAAGACTTGGATATTTTGAAATGGCTTTTTTTTTTTTAATTTACTCACATTTCTACATATAAAAAGAAATGAGGGAAACAGAAGCCAGAGGCCTTACTATTTTTCCTGAGATTTTATTATAACATAATAGGATTATTTGTTCTATTGTGTTAATAACTATAAACCGAAACCCATCCCACTTCACTACGGTACCTTTCTAGGAATCTGGGGGGGATGCAAATGATACATGTCTAGTAGAGACTGGAAGAGAGATTCAAGTGTGCATTTGCAAAGTGGGGGCAAGTTACGATAAACAAGGGACACACGTACCAGCAAGGAGATTCTGATAAATATCTGAAAAAGAAAGGGAGTCGCGGAAGAGATAGGGGAAGGGGGACGGTCACGACTCTTCTGTCCAGCTGGGATTTTAACTTCCGCAGGAGGTGCCATCACTGTCTGTGGCTGCCAAGCAGCTGACTGCATCTCCACTTGGGAGTCTCCCCTGTTCTCATGGCCCGAGCTGTATCCTCCCATCCAGCAAACTCCGGTTCGTACTTCCACGGTGACCTCAACCGCTGCCTTTTCTGTGAATCCGTGGGAGGTGTCCACTCACTCTCTTCCCTGGTCTCCCACGTACCCAGCTCCTGCACCTTCACCATTTCTCCTGCTTTATTTAGACTCTGTAACTGCCTGTCTCCGTGCTCATTAGACCATGAGCTCCTCAGAGGCGTAAATCATGCTCCTGCAGGTCCTATCCCCATCACTGGAATGTAGTAGATAGTCAGTAAATGTTTTGCGGGGAATAAGGGGTGAAAAAGAAGGGGACCCCCAAAACACTGGTATCATCTTTCTTGGATGTGAGAGGGATTGTGCACTTGGAATTTGTCAACCAAAGCTTTTACCTGGAAGTTTTGAGAAGGCTGCGTGATGATTTGCAGAAGAAACGTCCCCGGTTGTGGCCAAGAGATGACGGGTTCTTCCGCCGTGACAATACACCTGCCACACTGCGCTGAGTGGTCTGCAGCTTTTAACCGAAACCAGCAGGACCCCCAGGCCCCACGCTCCCTATTCACCCGCTCTCACCCTCAGCAACTTTTTGTTCATTTTCTTGGATGGAAAAAGTCCTCAAAAAACCGTTTTGTGGATGTGAAAGTGGTGACACAAAAATGGCAGCAGCACTAAAAGCCTTCAAGATCGATGAGTTCAAAACCTGTTTTGAGCAGAGAAGCATCTCGGTAGGCGACTGAAGTCTAAACGTGTAAGAGCAAACACACAGATTTTTATACGTCAATTCAGGCGTTTTTGGATTCCCGCCCTTCAGCTTGTCTCTGTCTGGGTTTCTCAATGCCTTACTTCTTCCATCGTTGGATTATAAATTTGATTGTCCTCAAGGTGTTCAAGTAGCTTAGGTAACTTTTCTGACTCCCAGGAACGCTGGGGTCCCCCCTAGGAGCTTTAACGCCAGAGCTTCCCACGTATCTTCCCGGTGTTGTCATGCCTGCTGGTTGGCGTTGTATTATCTCTCCAGACGGCCACGTCTTAGACATACCTAATGTCATCTGAACCCCGTTATGACAAGTCGGTAGCAAATTTCCACAGCGAATGTTTACAGACTGTGCAATTCCCGCCCCCCGCCCCAGAAATTCTCTTAAACATTTTCTTAAACATTCCTTTGCAAGCATATTCTTTTTCAAGTTCACTCCATGAGCATACTTTTCTCGGTCTTTATATTAAATTCTGATTGTAACAGCATTTGCCTGTGCTAATCTCTAAGCGATCAAGTGAAGGAATTCCACCCACACCATTTCTGTCCAGTTTGCTCAGTTCCAAGCACAGTAGTTTGCACTTAGTGAACCTTCAAGATATAGAATTTGCATAATTGTGCCAACAGATTCTACTTGTCTCTTGACCGATTTCTCCGGCTTTGTATAAATCCTCTACTAAAGTTTCCACCCCTATCACTGACTCAAATTTTCTAGTGTGATGGTTTGTAATTTTGAACCCTTTCCCTGTAGCCTGAATTCATTCCATAAACCCTTTACACAATTTTGACTCATCTATAATTAATCATAATTATAAAATTGTTGAATTCCATTTCTTTCTGATACCATAAATCTTTCATGCCAGATAATGTGGGGTATGCCAAGGTCAGCAATGCAGCACAAGTAGCACATTCCAGAGACCTAGAGCATGACCTTGGATAGCACGCCGTTGGTACACCTTATCTCACCATCAGTAACTGCAACGGAGGCCTAGCAAGGCTGTGGCTCCCCCAGAAATCGTTTCCTAACGGCTCTTTTCCTGAGAGCCACAGTGCGGCAGGGAGTATCTCTCCTAATATGCTCTCTAGTTTCCCTATTTTTCTTGACTGTCATGTTTAAGTGCAGTTAAGTAAAACGGTAGTTGGGTTCATTTAAATACATGTAAAATCTTTTCCCATATATATGGTACATATAATAACCCCCTATACAAAGCCAACTATACAATCGGTGCAAGCTGCTGCTTCTTTTAAAGGCTGGGCCGAGAGCTAGCGTCCTGTCACTTCCCATGCGTTCTGTTGGTCAAAGACAGGGCTGACTTCCCAGGCACAGGACCTGGGCACTGCAACGGGGTTCCATGCTTAGGAAAAGGCTCTGCATGGGGTTTAATGCTCTGCTATTGCCATTTGTAATTTTTAATAATTTTTTTTACCAAGGGGCCCCCATTTTCATTTTGCACTGGGCCCCACAAATTATGGGTCTGATCAAAACAAGTCATAAAGCCAGCCCAGATTCTAGAGAAGGGGAGGTAGGAGACTGAGGTCATCTACTGCTTGATGGGTTAGAGAGTATAACTATTTAGTCATGAGGCAGGAATTCCTAGTGACCATCATGGGAGACTACCACATCCCTGTCATGCTGAAAAGGAAACTAAGGTAGAGAGAAGGGAAGCAAGTGTCACCAGCTCACACAGTCCACTCCTGTCCCAGTACAGCTCTGGTCCCCATGAGGTACAGCACGCTCAGGCCAGGGCACACTCCCGACCATGTACAGCACTGGAAAGGACCCGGGCTAAGGTGAGAACTCACGTGGACACAATGTGGGTCCCTGCAGTGTCTCAGCCCCCAGCTTCGTTAGCCTGGGTTGGCATCTCCTCGCCAACCCAGACTCCACCCCGGCCAGTGTCTACAGCCAGCCATTGGCCCTTTGTCCCTCCCGGGCCAGGCCGTGGCCTTCTCCACACACAGAAGCGATGACTGTAGAAGAGGAGAGTCCTGGGGCAAGACCTAAGACAGAGCAGAGGAGGCCCAGACATTAGGACAGACAGGGCGACAGAGAAGACCCTCCAGTTAGGAGCCTGAAGAAGAGAGCCAGTGGGACAACAGGATAAGGAGATGACGGAGGGACCATGAGCCCAGGATTAGCTTCCAAATTCGCAATCTTAGAAAAGCAGCCGTGGTGAGAGGTTTACGGTCAGGAGCCTAACGGTCTGAGAAGCCGAGGGACCAGGAGGGTAGGTGGGAAACACACGGCCAGACGTGGACTTTCCGTTAGTTGCTTGTGAATGGGCATCTTGGTTGTCTCCAGTTCCACACACTCCTGAGATGACTCCCAGATCCCGTGCGCTTTGGGGTCGAAGTTCCATGCGCAGGCTGTTCCCGCGTCCAGGTGGCCTTGCCCCTACCCTGCCTGTGTGCCACCAGCCCCGTGGCGTGGGGCAAGCACTTCCCCGCGGCTCCCTTGTCTCCTTGCAGCCCTGCGGAGGGGACAGTGTCTGCATGGCTCAGCGAGTCTGCAGATCATCTACATGGGACCTTTGGGGCCGCAACGCGAGTCCGACAGGCTGTCAGCCCTCGGTAAATGCCGTGCGTTCTGCACTTGTCACACTGCTCCAGCACACTCGTGGGCTAAAGCAACCACGCCAGGTTCTGAAACATGGTCCAAGGTGCCCTTGAAGGTTTTCATTGTGCCTGTTGGTTCACATCCATTTCAATTCGTCCAATCACTTCGTGTTTTGCTGAATTTGATTAGTGATTTATTCAAATTTTAATACGTCTATGTTCATTGGAATATATTTTTTAATTTATAGTGTGCTTGAGTATATCTGTATCTTGTTTGTCTTTTGTTTCATTTGTCATTTTTCTATGGGGTTGCTCATTGTTATTGTATTATTAATTTGGAAAATCAATACCAAAAAATGCAAACATAAAAGCTTTTATCCAAATACATTTCTCTCAAATGCCCCAAAAAGTTTGTCCTCTATTTCTTGTCTTTACTTATACTTTTCTTTTGGGGGGGGATTCATACAGTTTTGGGGTCTTTCAGGTCTCTGAGTTTCTTTTTATGTGATAAAAAATTTCCTCCTTCTTTTGATACTGTTCTAAGTCCAGTTTTTGGCTCGCGGGTTTTTGATCATTCTAGACCTTCTGGTGCTGATGAAGAAAGAGGGGCAGATGGTGCGTGTAGACGTGGCTACTTTAGGCGGCGTCTGTGCCACCAGCACCTTTGATCATGTGGCATCGGCGCTGGGAACCAGCAGCAGGAGAAGGAGCCACCGCCCCAGAGCAGGAGAGGGGAGGACCCCAAAGATCTGTCTGAGCCACAGAAACTGGCCCGTGTGGCTGGGCCGAGGGTCTGTGGGGAGCAAGGGGCAGAGATCAGCTCTAAAAGGAACCTTTGTCACCACCGCTTTTGCACCACTTCTGTTCCAGTGGCTTCTGTCACAGGTGACCCGCGTCAGACATGAACCCAGGGACCTGCCAGCACAGAGCGCCATCGGTGGCACGAATACAAGTGACTCAGCAATTAGCATCAGGGAAGGTTAAAAGGGTTAGTTGATCGTGCAGAGTGACAGGATTATTTCCTGCCAAAAGCAACGAAGTCCTGAAAGCAGAAAAAGGAAGACAAATAGTGACACGTTACATCCACCAACCCGACGAGAACCAATTCCTAAAGGAAAGGGAGAGCCCACGCACAACGGCGTAGCCTGGAAAATTCTCCAAAACCACCAGTGCCCTGCGGACATCTCCTATGAAAACCAGTACTAATCCGAGACCTCCGAGACCCCCACAAACTGCCGTCATCCTGCAGGGGAAGGGGCCGGACATCGCCGCGTGGCAGGAGCCGGGCTGAGCGCGCCGCCACGCGGGACTTGCCTGCGTGTCAGAAGCCCCTGCCCGGGTCCCGCTGCCCTGTTCTCCCGCTTCCGAATTCTGTCATCCGCCGCCATGGCGCTGCAATCCGGTTTAATTGGCTGAGGCCACTGCGCGCACGGGTCAGGCTCCATCTCCGCAGCCCAGGGGCTTGCCGGGGGCACGGCAGGTCCCACAGCAGCAGCCAGCCCTTCAGAGTGGCCTCTGTGGCCCACCGGGCTCACGTGGTTCCTGGAGGATCGATGGCAGTGGCCTTCATGCTCACAGGAAGGGACCCTGCTGCCTTACCCCGAGAGCCCGCATGCGTGGGGCAGGGCCTTCCCTCCGTGCACCCCTGCACATGACTTTCATCTTCAAGTGATGGAAAGTTCAGAAATCATGGCCAGGACATTTGCTCCAGAGCATAATTTTGTCCTTTTTCACTTGATATAGATCCTGGAAACCTTTTTCAGTGAAGATATTAAGAGTTATTTCATTACTTCCAACTGATGTGTAGGTAGGTAGCATGAAGGTAGCAAAATCTTAATTTAATAAGAAAATTTAGACTTAGGGAATTTGCCGTTCCTATAATATTAACGCACTACGTCATGAGCAGGGAAAGAGCCCGGAAATTGCACGTAAAGAGATGTGCAACCTGCCGCCTTCCTCCTCTATTGTATGGCATCGCATTAATTGATTTAATTTGTCACATAATAACTGACATTAGATCACTTTGTGCTACTGCAAAACGTGATGCAATAAATGCCCTTCATACAAATAACTCTGTGTGTGTAAGACAAAGTTCGAGAAGCACTGCTGCTGTGGCAGAATGTGAGTGAGTGTGTGTGTGTGTGTGTATGTGAGTGTGTGTGTGTGTGTGTAGTACTTATTACCAAATTTCTATCTAGAACTATTGAACAAGGTTACTTCCCCAAAAAAACAATTATGGTCACCCATAAAGTATGCTGAATGCTTTCTGGCAATTTCACAGTGGAATTAAAACCCCAGGAGTTAAACTAACAAAAAAGCATCAAAACGATAAAGAATAAAAAAGGCCCAGGTTGGGTTAGGAGCAGCAGTGCCCCGGTGGAGCTGACACCTATTGTCAGGTCAGATAAACGGTGGCTGACAAACAAAACCTGGTGTCAAGTTCATGAAACCAACTTTTGAATTTTAGACCTTTTCATATTTCAAAATTGGATACGAGACTATGAATCTGTTATTATCAAATCTGTGCCAACCTTATAAGTAAAAAGGTATTTCTGATTATCTCCTTTGTTATGCATAATATTAATGTTTATTTTACATATTAACCATGCATTTGCTTCTCCTAGACTAAACTAACCATTCATACCCTGTGCCCAATTTTAGTTTAGTTACTTAAATTTTCCAACTACATTTTTAGAATTCTGTGAGTATCAAAGACATTGGCTGATTTCACTTATGTTTTCTTATCTAGTACTTTGTTTTTGAGTTATGATACTTTTAATCATAAAAATGTTCAAAACTTCTTTTAACTTTTTGATTTTGTCATGCTCAGAAAGAAATTTCTCATTCACTGATGTTTTCTTCTGATGTACTGAACCTCCCCATTTTTATATTTAAATAAGTGATCACTTTGAGATTTCTGTGGGTGTGCAAAAAGTATATTAAGAATGCAGATTGTTTTTCCTAACAAGCATTCTAATTTTTTTTGGTATCGCTTATGTAATAGTTCAACTTTACTAATTTCACTATCATATTTATGCAAAATTCCCTTATTTTTTGGATCTATTTCTAATCTCTCAATCCTCATGCCTTTGATCCATTTGTTTATTATTATTTTCTAGCAACAATCTGAGAATCTGGATGGGCTAACAAAAGACACAACACAGCTGACCCTGAGATGTCCCCTCAACAGAAACACCGGACAGCAGAGTAGCAAAATGTCCAGTGTTCTCAAGGAAAGACAGTGAGAGCAAAGTACCTGATATCCAGTCATGGTTTCTTTCAAGAATAAAGCTACAAGCAATGTTGAAGAGGCAAGAGCTAAGAGAATCGTGTTCACGTGAGAATTTCTTGAAGAACTGTTTGAAAATAAACTCCAGACAAACCAAGATAGTACTACAAAGACACTAAATAAGATACTAGTAGTAAGCATTAAATGATTATAGGTATAGATCTAGACATAGGTACAGATATAGATGACACAGGCATAGATGACACAGGCATAGATGGCACAAGTATAGATGACACAGGCATAGATGACACAGACATAGATGACACAGGCATAGATGGCACAGGTATAGATGGCACAGGCATAGATGGCACAGGCATAGATGACACAGGCATAGATGGCATAGGTATAGATGACAGAGGTATAGATGACACAATATAGGTGTATCCCCTAAAAACAGCACCCTAGGAGTAAAGATAGGCTGGAATTTTGACAGTCCTTATGTGGATTCCACCCAGGATTGAGCAACCTAAGAGGACACAGACTATCCCAAGTCCTCCCTTTAAAGAAAGGTGACCTCAGATTAGCGCTGCCCCGCCTCCTAGACAAAGAAGGTATTCTATTAAAGAAAGTAATACCAATAGAACCACATTTTATTTTTAGAAATCTTTCAAATACATTGTTCAATGTACTTGAGATTAAAAGAGTAATTTATCATTCTATTTCTCTTCTATTCTAATTCCCCTAGACTGCAATCTTACATATTCCTTTTTCAGTTTGCTAGGGAATGACCTTAGGAAGCACAGCACACGTATCTGACTTATGAAGTTCTAACACTAATAGATACTGTTAAACTTCTCCTGAAGAATCATTTAACTCCAATTACGACCTCCCAAAATATATTTTATTCTGCATATATATATATGATGTAATACATTAATAGAATGGTTTTAGGCAAAGTCAATGGCCCACACTCGTACTACGTTTGTTTCTCTTTCATCTGTCCTGCATTTCTCAACTTCTTTTTAGTTTCATTTGTTTATTTCTCAAACAATAAGTTTTCACTTTTAATTATGCAATATATGCTAGTGATGTGCACTCTGATTTTTGTCTTTATTTTTCATTCATTTGGGAAATATACATTTTCTGCGTATAGAATTCTAGGTTGACAGGTATTATTTTAACACATTCAATGTATCATACTGCTACCTTCTGACTTTCTTTGTTACTTGCAAGAAGTCTTTGTTACTTAATTTAATTGTCACTGTTTGAAAGTTTTCTCTTTACCTTTAATATTCTACCGTTTCAATATGATGTGTTCCAATCTGGGCATCTTTTTATCTTGTTTGGAATTTATGTGTCTGGGATCTGTGGCTTGATTTCATTTATCAGAAAAATTCTCAGCCTTTAGCTATTCAAATATTGCTACATTTTCATTTTCTCTGTGCTATCCTTGAACTTGAGTTTCTTGTGTGTTCTTGTATCCTTGATAAGTTAAACTTGAGTTTGTGAGCCCTTGTGTCCTTAATAACTTTTACTTTCAAATCTATATTTGATTAGATTCTCCTTACTTTTTATTATATATTTCTTAAATTCAATTATTACACTTTTTTGTCAGTTATAGACTTTAGTTTTTTGCAAATCTGCTGTGTATTTTAAATAATTTTCTTTTTCATGCTGATATTTTAAAAATTGGATTTTAGCTTTTGAACTTGGTAAATATAAATGTCCTACAAACAAAGATTAACAGATAAATGAGCAGAAAAAAATGCTATGTGTAATGAACAACAAAACAGTCTCTAAAATACTGTTCTGGAAATCATAGCCAATACAAGAAGGCAAGAAAAATAAAAAGGATAAAGATTAAAAAGCAAAAGTGGTTGTTATTTAGAGAAGACATTATACTACCCAAAGAAAACGCTATGGCATCTTTATAGATCTGAGTTTTTATCACTATATACCCCACAGAGATTTAAAGTATAGTAAACAATATGATGAGCAGTTTTATGTGAATATATTTGATAATTATTTGAAAAGCACACCTTTTAAACCCTACTGAAAGTAATAGAAAATCAAAATAACCTTTTATTTATTTATTGAAAGCATTGTTATCATAATAGTAAACTTTCCAAATAAGAAAAATTTAGACTCAAATGCTTCAGAGGTGAGTTCTATCAATTATCTAAGACTTAATGTTGAAATTTGATAAAGATAAACTAGAAAACAAACAGACCAATAGTATGCATGAATGTAACACAAAATTTCTTAAGAAAGTATTGTCAAATTTATTTGGCAACATATAAAAAAAGATAACATTTCAAAGGGAAGATAGGAGAGCAAAAAGAAGCTTAGAAAGGGTAAGAGAAATAAAGGTGTCTGATAAAATGGCAGATTTAAGTGCAAACATATCATCAATTACATTAAATATGAGTAGTTAAATACTCCAATTTATTAAAAGTAACTGTACAATGTTTAGAAAAGAAACTTCTAAAACATAAAGTAAAGGGGAAATTAAATAAATTAAAAATGCATATCCATTCCCATACTTGCAACAAGAACAAACTGAAATGAAAATCAATGACTATTCTTTAGTTCATTGGAGAAATGAAGTCACAGGGTCAATTACCATTCTGAAATCTGGAGAGACAGGTGAATTCAGACAGTCACAGTGAAGGAGGTGCTAGAGCCATAAATTGGTAGGAACACGAAGGAACAGATAGGTACTATAAGCAGAGAGACAAAAACTCTAAGAATGGAATGGAAATACTAGAAATCAAGAACATTAAACAGAAATGAATGCTTTTAATGAACCCATCAGTAGTTCACACATGGCCAAGGAAAGAATCCGTGGGCTTAAAGATCAGTCAATAAAACCTTCCCAAATTAAAACTCAGAGACAGAAAAAAGAATGAAAATAAAATATTAGAACAAAACATTGAAGTGCTGTGAGATGATTTCAAAAGATGTAACAGAAGAGCAATTGGAATACCAGAACAAGAGAGAGAGAATAAACAGAAAATATATATATCTATATGGTAAGGATAACTGAAAACTTTTCAAAACGAATGACAGATACCAAATCGCAGATCCAGGAAGCTCAGAGAACACCAACTGGAATACATACGCAACACTTGGGCATGTTACATTCCAATAGCAGACAATCAAAGACAAAGAAGAAACCTTGAAAGAAGCCAGAGGGGTAAAGTCTTGACTAAAGGTAACAATTACTGGAGACTTCTCATCCGAGACCATGCAAGGAAGAAGACTGACATGAAACGCTAGACGTGTTCAGGGAAAAACCCACCAACCTAGAATTCTACATGCAGTGACATTATCTTTCAAAAGTCTTTCTCACGCAACAAAAACTGAGAGAATTCATCATCAACATATTTGTTCTGATGAAATGCTACAAGAAATTCTTTAGGAAGCAGGAAAATTGTATCAGTCAGGAATTTAGATCTACATGAAAAGAAAAACATAAAAGTAAAATACGTTATGTTTTTATTCTTAATTCATCTATAAGATCATTGTTGAAGGTAATAATAGTAACAATGTGCTGGATAACTACATCATATGAATAAGTGGGATGAATGACAACAATATCATAAGGGACAGGAGGGAAGAAAAGACAATGACAGTGTTAATGGAAACGAACACATTAGTTAAAAATGGATATTGCAAACACCAGGGAAACTGGGATTTTTAAATGAAATATAATTGAGAACAGCTATCAAGCCACAAAAAGACATGGATGAACCTTAAATGCAAATTGCTAAATTAAACAACACTTGGAAAGGTTATATATTGCATGATTCTAATTACACAACATTTGGGAAAAGGCAAAGCTCCAGCGATGGTTAAACAGATGAGTGGTTCCCAGGGACTCGTGGGGAGGGCAGTGGGGCTCCGTATGGAAGCAGAAGGTATCTTTTAAAACCATGAAACTATTCTGTGTGATAACGTAGTGGTAGATACACGACATGGTGCATTGATCAAAACCCACAGAACTTTACAGCTGAAAGAGTATATCTTAATGCACATAAACTTCAAAAACTAATTTAGTAAGTCAGGGAATTCCAGGGTGGAATGTAGAATCTAACTGTTCTAAAAATGTGTGGACAGCATTGCTGCAGGAGGCAGCAGAAAAGGCACTGACCTCAGGAACTTCGTAAATGCATGGAGGCTGTAACACTTAAGGCAAAACAAACTCTACAGCAGCACTGTATTCAGTTAATAAACTGTTTTCCTAATAGGATGATGAGTTAATCATTCTAATGCTCCTATGTTTTTGCACTGGATTTGAACAATTAAGTGAATGAATGGTGGATGGTCAGACCCAGGATTTTACTGTTGGAATGGGAATGTATAGGTAAGTGAGGGGAAGAGGTTAGAATGGTATTTATGGTAATGAGATGCAGTTAGAGACAGGATAAACTCATGTTTAACTCAATAGAGATACACATGGTCACATGGAACAGTATTTATAGGTATGAGTATAGGTGTAGGTTAGTGTGAGTGTGTGTGTGTGTGTGTGTGTGTGTGTGTGTGTGTGATTGCATTTCCTTCTTTCTGCTTAGAGGACCCGGAAGCAATAGTATCATGGTAGCAACAAGCACAGCTTGTACCCAAATCTTTCCTTCAAATATGGGACTCCAATAAAAGGAACCAGTGCTCCATGGAGAAACACTGACTCTTGAAATGGGGTAAGCAATGCACAAAAGCACTCTGGAGAGCCAGAAAGTAATAACGTTCTTTCTACAAAGTACCCACAGTGATGGGGCCATGTTAAAGGGTCACAGGAGGGCACGAAAGAGCTGACAGCATCTGCATCTGCAACACTTTGAGCAACAAAATAAAGTAGTATTGGGTTCTACCCCAAAGCATAAAATAAATGTCCAGGAAACCATGCTGATATAAATGAATAAATAAATGAGAAAAGACAAAGAATTATGAATAATTTATGTCGATCTCCTGCTCTTAAATAAGTGCATATAATTTTCACTCTGTGAATATGGGCTGCACACAAACAGTTCTGCAAAGAGTACAGTATGGAATGGGGGTGGGTGAACAGTTTTCTAGTAGACAAACACTAACTCAATATGTGATCAGGGTCAATACTAGCAGTGATTTGTCACGTTCAGAGTATGGACCCTTAACATGATGTGGTAAAAATAACGCTTTGTCATCTTTCCCTGAGCTCAGAACCCAAATCCAGAGACGAGGAAAACATCTGACAAATCCCAATTGATAGACAGTCTACCAAATACCTGACAATTATTTCTCAAAATTGCCAAGGTTGTTTAAAAAAAAGAAACAAACAAACAAGAAAGTATGAAAAGCTATCACAGCCAAGAGAAGCCTAATAAGACATGCCAACTAAATGTGACATGGGAGGCATCTGTAAGGCATCTTGGAACAGAAAGGACATTAGGCAAAAACTAAGATCATCTGAATGTAGTATGGGCTTTAATAACACTGAATCAATATTGTTCATTAATTCTAACGAATGTGTCATACCAAGGCAAGACATTAATCATGGAGAAAACTGTGAGATGTATTGGAACATTGTGTGCTATCTCTGTAATTTTTCTGTAGCTGTAAAACTGTCCTAAAATTAAATGTTTATTTTTAAATACTTGAATGTGCAACACACACACACACACATGCATGCACATGCACACACACATGCACACACATGACACATGTATCACACACATACCACACACACACCACACACGTACCACACACATGCACACACATGCACGTGCACACACAGCACACATGCATGCACACACACGCACACGGACACACATGCACACGCACATGCACACACACATGCATGCATATGTGCGCACACATGCACACACGTACCACACATACCCACACACACCACATGCACACATGCACACACACATGCATGCACATGCATACACACACTTGCATGCACACACACACACGTACCACACATACTCACACACACCACACGCACACATGCACACACACACCTTGCAAACACTAACGGAAAACAGAAAGCTTTGAGGTTATATTAATATTAGCAAAACAGACTTTAAGGAAAAGCATTATTAGAGATCGAAAGGGAGAAAACAATGATTTGATTCACCAAACGGAACAGTTCTAAGTTTGACACCGTGTCAACTCTGAGGAAGGAAGGAATAAATTACCAGAAGTACAAGAAGAACTCAGCAAACACAGAGTCACGGTGGGCGATTACAACACTTCTGTCATCCAGAGAAAAGGTGAAACCCCCCACAAAACTTACTAAGGATCAAGTATATTTAAATAACATGATATTTTGGATGAGACCATTAATTGTCGTGAGATACTGCCCAGGGACTATGGGAATGTAGTGTCCTTGGTCCAACACACTAAATACCAATATTTCTCCCAAGTTACTATCACGACCGACCTGTCCCCATACTCTTCCCAGCGCTCCTGGGAGTGCAGTGACTCTCACTCCTGCACTACGGCACACACACCAAACCACACAGTTTAGTTTTCTCTTTTTGAATCGCATGTGACAGACAATATTATAACAGTTTTAGGTGCACAGCGCAGAGATGAGTTATGTAACTACTAACTCTTCATTCCGATTACACCTGGTTCCCCCTGACACCACACCTCGTCCGTTCAGTGTTGCTGACTGTGTGCCCTGTGCTGCACTGTACATCCCTGCGACTATTCCGTGACCATGAGCTTGTGCTTCTTGATTTCTTCCCCTTTTTTACTCACCGCTCCAGCTCTCCTCCCATCACCCCAACAAATCTAGCACCCACCTAACAACCTTATTGACTATATTCCCATGTTATACTCTCCATCTCCATGATTATTGTCTTGTAACAACCAATCCAAACTTCTCCACCCCTTTCCCTTATTTCAGCCACTCCCCCCTCCCTCCTCCCCTCTTGGAGGAGTCCCCCTAACATTCTCTGTAGTAACCCCTTTGGTAATATTCCCAGGTGGGTACGGTTTGCTCTTTCTCTTAAACTCTCACAGCAGTCCACCATTGTCTGTACCTCCCCTTTCTAGAATCAAAAGATCTTCAGGAGAAAGATCTGTAACTAAACTACCTTTGCAACTCCTACAGTATTCAACACAGTGCCCTGCATCGTGCTGACATCTGAGTAGTTTTTGAATGAATTTCATAGTGGAAAAGGCTGTAAGTAAGCTATTTCCCAAATTACAAAACAGTGTTTAATATCAAGGGCATTGAATTAAATATACAATAAACCTACTTGGAATAAAATGAGGGAACGACTATTTATAGCAAAAAGAAATCAGAACTGGACATCAACAGGATGGGAAAACAGCAAAACAAACGCACACACAACCCTGGCACACTTAACAACAGCATAAATGCAAAGGCCTCAAAGCAGGAATGGGGGCTGGAAAGGGGGCAGCTGGGACCTCTCACCTGCCATTTGGCCGTGAGTGCCGCTCATGTCACACGCCCGGCCTCGTACACGACCTGAAACCATCGGAGATCACGCACGACTTGGAGTGAGTGTCATCGTGGGCGTAATACGAGATTTAATGACATGCTAAGGGGGGCACACAGCTGTCTCTTCTGCAGCAATGTACGCTCATGTGCCTTCTGACGGCAGGGTAGCAGTAAGCAGGCTCTGGAGTGCTGACGCGGGCGGGGAGCCCCAGTGACATTCTGCGGGCCTGCTCGTGGCATCCCACACAGCCTGCCTCCCCACACCCCCAGTTTCTGCAACCTGCACCCTTCTTTGGCTCCTTCTTCACCCTTGCCTGTGGTACCGCCTTTCCGTTAGAGATTATGCTGTGATTGAGAGCATCTGTCACCAGTCTCTATCCTGTCTTCCCGGACCCACTAGAGACTTGTCACCCCTATTAGGGACATTACCATGAACCCCGTCTCTGTGGAATCCTCAGTCTGCTCAGCACTTACCGTACCCCGATCACCGCTGACCAGAAACCAAACCAAACCCCTCCGCCCCCAGCAGTCATGGCCCAGATGACTTGGCTGTCACCTTGCAAACACTAACTCCTTAGCACTTAGAGCTTAAAGCGGCCTCCAGTTTGACTGTAAGGACAATGCCATCTTGTCCTTTCACCTTGCATTCCACCGTCTTCCCTCGTGGTCCTCGCTCTTCCTTGCTGGGGTGTCAGGGAAGATGCGTCCTTCTAACCCGCAGTCCTCACCACCACTGCTCCACCCAGGCTCCCGTCTGAAGGCCGTCCTGCCCCAAATGTAGGCTGTCCTGATTCACACAAGGTTCTCAATGTCCCCAGGGTCACGGCGACCCCAGAGTCTCCAGAAAACCCCTTCTTCAAGTTTCTCAGCACGGCTGCCCCGGGGGGGGAGGGCTCCCTGGCACACATCCCATGACCCTCCCTCCCACGAACAGCAGTCAGGCCACAGAGAGGTGAGGGGAGAGGGAGGGGAAGTCTGGAGGGGTCATACAATGGCTTCCTTCCTACTCTTTGCTCCGCAACAGGCCAGTCAGTATCTGCATCTGTGTCCACCCAAGGCAGTCTCCAGGCATCTGCATGCAATGACCTGCAACCCAAATTCCTGAGCGCCTGTGCTGGGTAGCCTGGGTTTCCCGCTGGAGCAGGCTCAGCCCTCCCCACCGCTCAGACGAGCAGGCCCCGCATGTTTCCCCAGACTGGCCCTACCGTGCTTCAGAGGCCCCTGGTCCCTGGTGCCTGGTCCTCTCGGCGTTGGACTCCTCGGGAACTCCTCTCAGCGCTCCGTGGAGGCCTCCACGCAGGGAGGCAGAGCTAGCCAGCCCGGACGCGCTCAGTGGTTCATGTCCCCCCAGCCCATCGGGGCTCCCCCGGGGGTGCTCCCCAGGGTGGGTGGAAAACACCAGGAGACGCCGACCTTGCTCTCTCTCTGCAGGTGGGCCCACTTCCCGGGCAGGGAACCAAAATACGCTGCAGGAATGTAGGTCCAGGGAGAGAAAGCATCACCCCAACACCAAAGACAGAAGAGGAAGGGGTTCTTTACTCCGTCGGCGGAGCCACGGCAGACAAAAGCCTAAAACAGCCCAGCTCCCCCACGCCCTCTGGTCCCGTCCTTCTATCGGACTTACAGGCCTCCAGGAGCCACGCTGTTGCCTTCTGATTGCTGGTCCTACTGCACGGCGGGCTGTTCCAGGTGAAAGGAGTCAGCGGATCCCCAGCTGAATCGGGTCACGACGGCGTGGCCTCCTCCTTCACGTGTTTGGTGGCTAGGAGCTCTTTATCTGTCACAAGTTCTGAATGCCACATGCTACCCAAATCAGACCCTCTTCTGTGACACCAGCGTGCTATCCCATGTCCACACGAGGGCCGTCGAGAAGAGAAACAAGCCGTAAATGCCCCTACCTTCCATGTTACGTGGCTGAATATTTTCCGATCACGCCTCGTCCGTGTCCACCTCGACCCTTTCAAAAGGATTGTCATCGCTCCTGGGCCTTTCGGCTCAGACCAAGTGCATCATGAGAACAACGACGTGCCTGTCTCCCCCACGGGAAAGGCGCTTCTTCCATATGTCGGACCAAAAGACGTAACAATGTTATAAGACCAGTTTTTATCATTCTAACAGAACTAAACAGCATCTCTGACGCCCCTGTTTAGTGCTGGGCTTAAGCTTTCTCATCCGTAAAACACACACACAGGAAGATTCTGAGACTTAATGATGCGACGTCTCTGCTGCTGTTGCCATGACGCCCGCGCTTGGATGTTTCCACCACGTGGCAGGATCGTGAATGACTCGCTGGACAAGCAGCTCCCTACGGTGCGGGGAGCCTGAGGTCGTGGCAACCTGACCCCGGGGCAGTGTGAGTGGGGGGTCCTGAAGCCCCGGCAAGAGGCCGGTGGTACTCACCCAGGATAGCCTGAGGTTGCAGTCGAGAGGGGAAAGTTCACGGCTGAAGCGTCTTCGAGTTTAAGTCTGGATGGCGCTTGGTGCCGCGCCAAGATCCGAGGGGTTCCGAAGCTGGCAGACCGGAAGGAGGGCACGCTTCGGCGCGCTGCTCGTGCTGTGACTGACTGGGACAGGGTCGGTCCCCCGTTTTTACTGTGTACAATTTGTACTCATAGGACACACATGCTCCCTCCCACCTGCGTGCACCAAACACGCAATAAAAGGAAGGAGGCTTCTCTGGGCCCACACAGACCCAGAGCTTCTGGAGTGTTCTGCCTGACTCCAATCCCTACTTGCGCTTTGTCATGGAAGGGCCGACAGCGCCAGATGCCCGCGGTGACAGCACAAAGAACTTGCGGGTGGAAGGCTGGACAGAAAGCGCTCTGTTCTGACTTCTTTTAAGGCCGGTGACACAAAGACAAAGCATGAGGGGAGTCACCCCATTACTTACTTTTTCTCCTGCAAGAACAGTCACACACTGCAGGGGGTGTCAGCCCCTGTCGGCCGCTCTTCCTGGCTCAAACCAGCAGCCATGGGACACCCGACACTAAATGCTGCTTCTTCAATGCCAGGGATCGCCCGTACGTCTGCATCAGGGCTGCCTGTGTGTCAGCCTGAGGGCCACTTGGTGTCACCGGAAAGTCTAGCTTGGTGTTTTCTTCCAAGTGCTGCTGCTGCTGCTATTGGCACTATGATCATCGCATTGACTGCTGTCACGGCTTCTGCCTTTTCCTCTCCGAACTGTCGCAGCCTTCCACACACGGGCCAAGGGCCTCTCTTCTGTCATGCACCCTGCGTGCATCTGTTCGATGGGTTACGATCTTTTCTGCCTCAAAACCTCCATAAAACCTTAGACTCTTATGGGGTACCAAATTGTTTCTTTTACAAATGACCAGGAGGAAATGGACATTTCTCTTAAAACGGTTTGGGGAAAGCGTTTCCTTTGTATCATGCTTTCTGAAAAACTTTGTATAGAAGTGTCAATACGCTAGTGCACTCGTGGTACCGTGGGAAGCCTGGCCCATCACGAGGTGGTGCATGCACTTCCCTGGAACCTCGTCAGCCCCGTGTCCCCCAGGAGCCGCACTGTGCACTGAGCCACGTGGCTGGGATGATTCAGCCACGTGGTCTGTGAAAAAGCAACGTCTATGTCTTCATGAAAGCTCCATGATGTTAACAAACTCTTTTAATATGTCACGTAATGGGAAGGTGAACCCAAGTCCCCGAGTCCATTATCACCACCGCTGATCTGTGCGATCTTCACTAAACGCCGCTGCTCAGCCATCGTGACGGCATGATGTTTAGGGTGTTTGTGCCAAGGTGGCGGCTCAAGGTCAACTTCACAGCTGCTGTGTGAGCAGGAAAGCCGTCTCTGCAAGAGTTTCCACAGCCTCAGGTTGCACGGGGAGCCGCTCCAGTTGCTTCGGGTCAGTGACGGTTCCATCTCTGGTTAATGTGGGGGAGGCGATGGGGAGCTGGAGAGAGAACGGAGAGTGCGTGCACGCCCTGCCTCTCTCCACAGGCACCGTGCACTCACTGTTCAGGTTGGGTAACTATTTTCCACTGCACAAAGACCACATTTCTTTCAGGTGTTTTTCTGTGAGAAAAAAAATATAGTTTTTTTTTTTCTGTTTTTTTTTTTAATTCATTTTTATTGTTAGACTTATTGGGGTGACATCTGTTAGCAAGGATTACATAGGTTTCAGGCATATAATTCTACAGTGCATTGTCAACTTGATGTATAATAAGTTCACCACCTAATGTGACTTCTCTTTCCATCACCTTATATTTAGCTTCCCCCCCTCCTCTCCCAC